>BLSH010052297.1:500334-517307 GCA_018402905.1 Glandirana rugosa | reverse complement strand
AGTGTATCCAAAGTTAGAAAAAACTGCCCTTTGTCATGCAAGTTTAATCTTAAAAAAAAAAAAGCTGTAAATTGGGAAATACCAATAATTTATCACTTGGTTAAGCAGAATGGCTGAAAACTGGCATACAGATCACTGTAATTGTGCTATAACATTTAACAGGACAAATAAAATTCAAATGTCACATATTCTAATCATCCATAAAAAGATAGGGAATGGATATATAATATACACAATATTTTATTAGTCAGAATAGTATTTCATTATTAACTTTATACA
Source organism: Glandirana rugosa (assembly GCA_018402905.1). NCBI lineage: Eukaryota > Metazoa > Chordata > Amphibia > Anura > Ranidae > Glandirana > Glandirana rugosa. The sequence goes on along the minus strand of BLSH010052297.1, from coordinate 517,028 downwards.
GTTATGCTGAGAGGAAGGAAAGTTTAACAAGCAGACTCTAGTGACGTGGCCTCAGGAGTCTTTCTGAGTGTTATTCTAATCATTGTTTTCTTACATCTCTGCCATATAAAGTTAAGCGGATCTGATGGAAAACATCCTCCTGATGGCCTCCTAGATAACTGTTTCAGCTACTCTTATCTTATGATAAGACAACTTCATTTTAAGAAAAGTGAACTAAAATTAAACTTGTTTGGATAGGACAGGTAAATAAATAAGAGTCAAGTGGAGCAGAAGCGGATCACAGTGTTCCGGTAAGAGCAGCAATTGAAACAGAGAGGCAGAAGTGAAGAGAGATAGGGAGACAAGATATTTTACTTACATTATAAAAGTCATTTTGATCAACAAATGAGCTGCAAGTGCTCTAATGTCAAAATTAAGTTGTGCAACAAACTTCCTTTACTTTGAAGTTCACCTCGAGCTTATAATTCTTTTTAAGGGAGTAGCCATGCAGGGGTTAAAATAATAAAGAAGCTCCGATGCAATACTCACCTTTTCTGCGACAATGTTCCCTTCAGATTCAACACTGTGCAGTTCAGTGCTGGTCCTCTTCCAGGTTAAATGGCAACCAACTTCATTCAACCCACTTCTTGTGAATACAGGGTGTTAAGCACCCTCCTACCGGGGGTAGATTACACAACCACCCAGGACTTTAAAGGAGAATGCTACTTGTAATAGTGCCCGCATCATTACATGGTGCCATTCTTTACTGGATTCAGGACTGCCCACTGCTGGAGGAAGAAGAGAAACTGTGATATCACCTGACCAGACTGAAGACCAAAGGATTAAAGGTACAGTCAGGTCCATAAATATTGGGACATTGACACAATTCTAATCTTTTTGGCTCTATACACCACCACAATGGATTTGAAATGAAACAAACACAATGCGCTTTAACTGCAGAACTGTCAGCTTTAATTTCAGGGTATTTACATCCAAATCAGGTGAACGGTGTAGGAATTACAACAGTTTGTATATGTGCCTCACACTTTTTAAGGGACCAAAACTAATGGGACAATTGGCTGCTCAGCTGTTCCGTGGCCAGGAGTGTGTTATTCCCTCATTATCGCATTTACAAGGAGCAGATAAAAGGTCCAGAGTTAATTTCAAGTGTGCTATTTGCATTTGGAATCTGTTGCTGTCAACTCTCAATATGAGATCCAAAGAGCTGTCACTATCAGTGAAGCAAGCCATCATTAGGCTGAAAAAACAAAACAAACCCATCAGAGAGGTAGCAAAAACATTAGATGTGGCCAAATCAACTGCTTGGAACATCCTTAAAAAGGAACGCACCGGTGAGCTCAGCAACACCAAAAGACCTGGAAGACAATGGAAAACAACTGTGGTGGATGACCGAATAACTCTTTCCCTGGTGAAGAAAACACCCTTCAACAGTTGGCCAGACCAAGAACACTCTGCAGGAGGTAGGTGTATGTGTGTCAAAGTCAACAATCAAGAGAAGACTTCACCAGAGTGAATACAGAGGGTTCACCACAAGATGTAAACCATTGGTGAGCCTCAAAAACAGGAAGGCCAGATTAGAGTTTGCCAAACAACTTCTAAAAAAGCCTTCACAGTTATGGAACAACATCCTATGGGCAGATGAGACCAAGATCAACTTGTACCAGAGTGATGGGAAGAGAAGAGTATGGAGAAGGAAAGGAACTGCTCATGATCCAAAGCATACCACCTCATCAGTAAAGCATGGTGGTGGTAGTGTCATGGCGTGGGCATGTATGGCTGCCAATGGAACTGGTTCTCTTGTATGTATTGATGATATGACTGCTGACAAAAGCAGCAGGATGAATTCTGAAGTGTTTCGGGCAATATTAACTGCTCATATTCAGCCAAATGCTTCAGAAATCATTGGACGGCGCTTCACAATGCAGATGGACAATGACCCGAAGCATACTGCAAAAGCAACCAAAGAGTTTTTTAAGGGAAAGAAGTGGAATGTTATGCAATGGCCAAGTCAATCACCTGAACTGAATCCGATTGAGCATGCATTTCACTTGCTGAAGACAAAACTGAAGGGAAAATGCCCCAAGAACAAGCAGGAACTGAAGACAGTTGCAGTAGAGGCCTGGCAGAGCATCACCAGGGATGAAACCCAGCATCTGGTGATGTCTATGCGTTCCAGACTTCAGGCTGTAATTGACTGCAAAGGATTTGCAACCAAGTATTAAAAAGTGAAAGTTTGATTTATAATTGTTAATCTGTCCCATTACTTTTGGTCCCTTAAAAAGTGTGAGGCACTTATACAAACTGTTGTAATTTCTACACCGTTCACCTGATTTGGATGTAAATACCCTCAAATTAAAGCTGAAAGTCTGCAGTTAAAGCACATCTTGTTCGTTTCATTTCAAATCCATTGTTGTGGTGTATAGAGCCAAAAAGATTAGAATTGTGTCGATGTCCCAATATTTATGGACCTGAGTGTATGTATACATTTTTTTTTTTTTTTTTATAAAAAGGATGGGGGTTCAGGGAACATAGATGGGGGGTTGTGGTCACAGTAAAGCTGGACCTTGGTTTTAAGGTGCATACAATTTGTACACACCTCCTTAACCTTGGCTGATGCTCCCTTGCTGAGCCTGCATAGGGGAAAGTTTCCCTCGAGACAGTGTTCTCCCCTCCCTCCTCAATAGACAATAACTATTGTTTGTATTGTTAATTAAATCCTGATATTATAAAAATGAAACTATATGCTATATGGCTATAGACTTTCTTTAACACAGAATGAAGAATGCAGCTTCTAGAATTTTAATGCCACCAAAATCAATGTTAAAACTGTTATGTTTGTAATGATTCCTGATTCATACTAGAATGTTTACTACAAAATGAAATACACTCTGTGAAGTTACTCAAGTTCCAAAAAACAGAGCCCCCTCCCTTCCCTTAATACCTTAAACATATCCAGTCTTGATTAGAAGTCCCATGACAGAGAAGCTGAGCTATTATGAGCAGACATGCAATATGTAGACCAGCAGACTGTGCGCTAGACATGTGGGAGTAATGACTGTGCACAGCAAGGAGACCACAGCATATTATCCTCTGTACACTGCCTGGTACAGAACTCTCACTAATTCATTCACATGATTAATAGTAGAATTTGCAGCAATCATTTTGAAAGGTACTATGTAAGTGACATCAGTATTGCATACATACAGTATATCACAAAAGTGAGTACACCCTTCACATTTTTGGAAATATTTTATTATATCTTTTCATGTGACAACACTGAAGAAATGACACTTTGCTACAATGTAAAGTAGTGAGTGTACAGCTTGTATAACAGTGTAAATTTGCTGTCCCCTCAAAATAACTCAACTCATAGCCATTAATGTCTAAACCGCTGGCAACAAAAGTGAGTACACCCTTAAGTGAAAATGTCCAAATTTGGCCCAATTAGCCATTTTTCCTCCCCAGTGTCATGTGACTCGTTACTGTTACAAGGTCTCAGGTGTGAATGGGGAGCAGGTGTGTTAAATGTGGTGTTATTGCTCTCACTCTCTCATACTGGTCACTGGAAGTTCAACATGCCACCTCATGGCAAAAAACTCTCAGAGGATCTGAAAAAAAAAAGAATTGTTACTCTACATAAAGATGGCCTAGGCTATAAGAAGATTGTCAAGACCCTGAAACTGAGCACAGTGGCCAAGACCATACAGCGGTTTAATAGGACAGGTTCTACTCATAACAGGCCTCAAGAGTGCACGTGCTCAGCATCATACACAGAGGTTGTCTTTGGGAAATAGACATATGATTGCTGCAGAGGTTGAAGGGGTGGGGGGTCAGCCTGTCAGTGCTCAGACCATATACCGCACACTGCATCAAATTGGTCTGCATGGGTGTCGTCCCAGAAGAAAGCCTTTTCTAAAGATGATGCATAAGAAAGCCCAGTTTGCTGAAGACAAGCAGACTAAGCACATGGATTAATGGAACCATGTCCTGTGGTCTGATGAGACCAAGATAAACTTATTTGGTTCAGATGGTGTCAAGCGTGTGTGGCGGCAACCAGGTGAGGAGTACAAATACAAGTGTGTCTTGCCTACAGTCAAGCATGGTGCTGGGAGTGTCATGGTCTGGGGTTGCATGAGTGCTGTCGGCACTGGGGAGCTACAGTTCATTGAGGGAACTATTAATGCCAACATGTACTGTGACATACTGAGCAGAGCATGATCCCCTTCCTTTAGAGACTGGGCTGCAGGGCAGTATTCCAACATGATAACGACTCAAAACACACCTCCAAGATGACCACTTCCTTGCTAAAGAAGCTGAGGGTAAAGGTGATGGACTGGCCAAGCATGTCTCCAGACCTAAACCCTATTGAGCATCTGTGGGGCATCCTCAAAGGGAAGGTGGAGGAGAGCAAGGACTCTAACATCCACCAGCTCTGTGATGTCATCATGAAGGAGTGGAAGAGGACTCCAGTGGCAACATGTGAAGCTCTGGTGAACTCCATGCCCAAGAGGATTAAGGCAATGCTGGAAAATAATGGTCGCCACAGAAAATATTGACACTTTGGGCCCAATTTGGACATTTTCACTTAGGGGTGTACTCACTTTTGTTGCCAGCGGTTTAGACATTTATGGGTGTGTGTTGAGTTATTTTGAGGGGACAGCAAATTTACACTGTTATACAAGCTGTACACTCACTACTTTACATTGTAGCAAAATGTAATTTCTTCAGTGTTGTCACATTTTTTAAATTTATTTATTTCAGGTACTTATATAGCGCTGTCAATTTACACAGTGCTTTACATATATATTGTACATTCACATCAATCTCTACCCTCAAGGTCCCTAACTCACATTCATACATATACTAGGGCCAATTTAGACAGGATCCAATTAACCTACCAGCATGTCTTCGGAGTGTGGGAGGAAACCGGAGTACCTGAAGGGAACCCACGCAGGGACAGGGAGAACATGCAAACTCCAGGCAGGTAATATCGTGGTTGGGATTCGAACCAGTGACCCCTTTGTTGCCAGGCGAAAGTGCTAACCACTACACCACTACTACACCACTGTGCCACCCTGTCACTGTTAGGTCTGCCAGGAACCCCAACCGTCACTCCGGTTTCCTGACCAGTAGTCTTGTTATCCCGGTATCAGGTGGAGGACGGTTGAGGTCCTGCAGCCAGAATTCTGGGACCTCTAAGAGAAGTGCAAACAATCCCAATCAAGGAACAACAATAAATAATAGACTCACGGTTAGTAGCAAATCTGGGCGGAGGTCCAAGGGATGAACCAGAGACAGCGTCAGAGACAGGCAAGGTTCAGCAACAATCGGGCAATGAAGTACAAGAGGGTAATCCAAAGGTGTAGTCGGAACAAGCAAAGTTAGTAACAGGCAACAAACAGGGTAAATGGCTGGCAGAAATTAAAACCTATATTCAGGCAAGGACAGGTATATATATGTATATATACAGTATATATATGTATTTATAACATTAAAATAATAAAAAAAAAAAAAAAGGGTAAGAACGGTCCCATGCCAGATTTAAAAGCCCTTTTGCCAATTTCAGTAGCTTTATGTGTGGTAGATTCAGGTAGTTCTTGCTATTACAGCACCAAATTCAAAACAAATTACCTCCAGTTCATATACAAAACTGGTGGTAAAGAGGACCAACTGTAGGTTGGCATACAGAGACAGTCACAATGCCTGCTGTCTCTGTACACTGTGTGGTAGAGTGGCATGTTTGCCACTGCTACTCCTTCACCACCTGTCACTGGTTGGTAAGAAGCTTTCTACCTCAAAGATGTTGACAGTGTGAGAAGCTGTTTATTGGCTATGGAATCTGCCCATTGCCAATGGCGGGAGGGAGCACAGCTGCACTGAGGATTGAGTGTACTTAGCGAGTGTCATTCCTTGTTGTCAAGCAAATGGAACAGCAGTAAACCAACAAGATGACAGAGGCAGGATGTCAGCACTGCCTATCCTTTAAAGCTAAATTCTGGGTGCAAAAACTTTAATCAAAATATATTCCTCAGTAGCCCAAAGGATATAAATCCACTTTGTGTGCGCTAAATGCCTTGACAAATCCAGATATTACTTTGTAAAAGTAGCATTAACATCATCACTGTGCCGTACAAAGGCTGTGCAGAGAGCAGAGCTGTGGAAGGGACCCAGCGTGCCCCACACACTACAGGCTGCCTGCAGAAAACTACAGGAGGGGGCAGAGACAAGACCAGTTACCCTGCACAAGGAGAGATGGCAGCAGTGACCAGTCTTTATTACAGTAAGTTTCTACACAGAGGCAAGATTTCACACTGGATTACTGCACACATCTGAAAAAATACACAAAGCATAGCAAGATTCAAGTTAGAATACATGACTCTTGTCTTCAGGCAATATTTGCTTAATATGGAATTCACCTTTAAAGGATAAATATGCTTTTAAAACACAATAGTTCTTTTAATATATCCAGAGACACAGAATATTTGCATGCATAGACTCTTACCCCTCTCTTCTAGCAGTCTGTGATTTCCAGTGACTGCATACATTCACTGTAGCATAGACACCATTAATTATGGCTCCTGGCACTGAAGATGTTAAATCAAACGTGTAAGGCTCCTTACACAAGGGCGATCCAATCAGGTCTGCCTGTCAGCTTTTCAGACAAATCTGATTGGACCCTCCATTCAGCCCTATGAACTGGTTGACTTGTGTCCATTTAAACCCGCCTACCTCCAATCGGATCTGGTCTGCTAGAAAAATACGGAAAGGGATCTGTCCCCCTCCACCTAGGTGGATCGGAGGGCTGTTAGGTGTAAATGGACTCTGCTTTCCCATAGAGCAGACCAGGCTCTGTCTTCCATGCTGAAACTGAGCAGACGTGAACCTGTTATCTACCTGCTCTGTTCTGACCAGCAAGGGATCAGCGGGCAGATCCCTGCTGATCAAATCGGAGTCCAACCCATGTGAAAGTGGCCTATGTGAGGCAAACATTCCCTGTTCTCACTCTCAGTTCTCACCTCCTCTGAAGTTAGAATTTAAGTGTAAGCAGAACAATACTTAGACTGGACATGGGCATGTGATGGCAGCTATCAAACACAGGAAAAAAAAGCAGACATAGCAGGTATGCTTGAAATTTAGCTGATGGAATTGTGTGTTGTGTGTATAGGTGTGTAACAATTGCACGCTTCCCTAAGAAACTCCTGGATATTCAATGTGCAAAGGTCAAATCTGAAGAAGGGGCTCTTCCAGTACAACCTGGGGTAGCAATGTGGATTGCATTCCTGGCCACAGGTAGCTGTGAGACTACTGAGGACTTGGGGAAAGGCTGTAATTTCTTAAATTCTGGGTCAGATGATTCTTGAATACGCAATAATTCCCAATTTCTTATAGTATGTATACCAGCAATTTGAACAACAGTCCACAGCCAAATCCCAGATTATAGTCACAACGAGAGATTAAAGGGGAAACTCCCTTCATAACAACACAGGACTTTTAACAGCTGTGTAGTTGTTCATGAGGTAACACAATTGGATTGAATGTTTTATTTAAAAAAAACACAACTTTATTACAAATGGATAAAACAGATTGTGTAGGGGTTGTAGTTGGGAGTGATGAGGATGTGGTTAGGTTCAGCTTGTGTTGGCGGGTTTGGCGGTTGTTGGGGTCAATTGAATTGGCTGGATTGAATGTAGGGTGGTGTTGGAACAGGGGAGTCCCACATAATGGTGTGCCTGATACTTTGAGTTGTGGGTAGGGAGACAAAGAGGTTGTGGCTGTTGCTATGTGTGATGGGCGTTAGATCGAGGATGATGGTTGCTGGGTTCACACACTTGCAGGGGATGGTGCTGTTCGGCTGGGTCTGGTGAGTGGGTGTGACTGTGGTTACATACTTGGCTGTCTGGTTGTTAGTTGGGGTATGTATGTGTTATGGCTGTTAGTGTTAATAGCTGGATAGAGAGGCAACGCTGAAGTGACAAAAATGTGATGCTCTGTACAGCTTAGGTGTCACATGTCTGGACTATTGGAGTAGTTTGTGGTCAATTATAGTGTTCCCATTGTTTCAGCTGTCGTGGTGGGCTCAGCTGGGGCTTCTGATTCCCCTCTGGGTGGGCCTGTTTGGCTGCAGCCTACTGATCTAGCCGGGGGTTGGGTGACATACGGGTGTGGGTTCCATTTTTGAACTGCAGCGAACATGTGAATTTAGCAATATTTACAGGTGGTAAGCCTCATTATTCTTCAATAGGAAGATTAATGTATTCTGAAATTGAATTTTGTAATAATGTACATTTGAAATGATGATTTCCTAGTGAAGCGGTACTCCCATTGGGGCTGCTGAATGTTGTGGTTCACCTGTCACCCTGTCACCCTGCACAGCCTGGCATTCACCTCTCAGACACTCCGAGACATAGAACAGTCTATGTAGTGCTTCTCCTCAACTCCTCCAGCAATACTCTTGCTGCAGACTATCGCTGCTCAGCTCCTCCAGCACTTCTCTTGCTTGAGCCACCCAGATCAGCTAGCACGAAATTGGTTAGGCCTGACACTGGATTTTTTCCTAGATACACATAAAATAAATGGATACTAACTTTTATAGGTAATGTTGATCCAGGGAACATCCAATTGCCTCTTGGGGGATCAGGAAGGACTTATTTCCCCTACTGGAGCAAATTAGATGCATTGCTGTATAGGATTGTGTATATGGGATTGTATGTATCCCCCCCCCCTTTTATTGGTTGAATTAGATGGACTTGTGTCTTTTTTCAGGTTAGGCCTGGCAATAGCTCAGCCAGACCTCAATGAATCGCTCTTTGCAGGCATGGACCGCGGGCCCCTATAGTGTAGAGAAAGTTCAGATGCTAGCTGTCCCACGTGTGGCTACTAATCCCAGTCAGACCTCTTCAGGCCCTGCCAGCCCTCCTGGCTGCAGCTGCCCAACTCTACTGCCCTTGATGCCACAGTCCTCATCTCTGGTTCTGCACCCATTTTTGACTGCACTCTCCCAGTCCTATAAGGTGCACCTCCCCAGTCCTCTCAACTGGGCATATCACTCACCAGCCCTCTTGGCTGCACCTGGTGGTTCCTCTCCCTGAACACTTGCCCGGCAATACTCTCTCCGCTGTCCTCCCTTGCTCCTCCTGTGCCTCCAGTCCAGAACACCTCCACGATTTCTTGGAGGGCCCTGTCCGCACCCGAGCCTAGGTCCAAGGTCACCCCCCCCGACAGGGGAGCTCCCTCAAAGGCCCCGACAGCCTCAGTACTCCATCTCTTCCACCCAACAACTCCTCCCTAGCTGGGCTGACCCTAGGTATTTAAGGAGGCCTGCCCCATGCCAGTCCAGGTTGGGGATTGGTCAGGCCTCCCCAGAACACTCCAGGCAGCTCCACCTCTCCTCTCCTCCTCTCTTTCCAGAACTCTCCAGAAAGCTCTGGAAAGAAGAGGGAGGTCTCAGGGATGCTGCCTGTGAGTCATCAACTCTACACTGAGCCACTCCCAGCCCAGAATGAAAACAAACAGGCATAGCCACCAGCTAGGCCTGCCTAAATTTTCCTACTCTCACAGAAAATCCTATCTCTAGCACCTATCTACCTAGAGGGTGCTACAATAGATATCTACAAAAGTTTCTTGATGAAGAAAATATGGTCTGCGAAATGCGAAACTATTGAGATCATGAATATTAACTAATGTTAGTTGTTCAACAAGATATTATTGTTTTATTATGGTTGGATTTCTTGTATGATCAATAATTCCCAACGTTTTTTTTTTTATATATAAAGCCCAAGTTTTTATTTTAGGAAGAAAAACATTTAAGCTTTAAATCACTTTAAGAGGCATGGAAGAGCTCAACTATGAGGATAGATTAGAGTAACTGAATGTATTCTCTTTTGAGAAGAGGAGATTAAGGGGGATGTGATCAACATGTATAAATACATAAGGGGTCCATATAGTGAACTTGGCGTTGAGTTATTCACTTTAAGGTCATCGCAGAGGACAAGCGGGTACTCTTTATGTTTAGAGGTAAAGGGATTAAATCTCCAAATACAGAAAGGTTTCTTCAGGTGTGAAAATGTGGAATAGACTCCCTCAAGGGCTGGTTTTGGCCACCTCAGTAGGTTGCTTTAAAAGGCCTGGATTTTTTCCTAGATACACATAAAATAAAAGGATACTAACATTTATAGGTAAAGTTGATCCAGGGAACATCCAATTGCCTCTTGGGGGATCAGGAAGGACTTATTTCCCCTACTGGAGCAAATTAGATGCATTGCTGGTTTTTTTGCCTTCCTCTGGATCGACTGTGGGTATAGGATTGTGTATATGGGATTGTATGTATCCCCCCCTTTTATTGGTTAAATTAGATGGACTTTTGTGTCTTTTTTCAACCATACTAACTAGTGTAACTACAGTATGTAAGTTTTTACATATTCAAAACAAACTTTAACCACTTCCTGCCCGGCGTATTAACAAATGACGTCCGGGCGGGGTGTTCATTATCCTGACTGGACGTCTATTGATGTCCTCAGGATATTCCGTGATCGTGCGCATCACGGCGATCGGTGGTGCCGTGGGTCAGTCTGACCCACCGCATTACCGACTGAGGTAAAAGGCTTCCATCGGAAGCCTTTTACCATGTGATCAGCTGTGACCAATCACGGCTGATCACAGTGTAAATAGGAAGAGTGTAAACAGTGTAAACAGGAAGGACTTATTTCCCCTACTGGAGCAAATTAGATGCATTGCTGTTTTTTTTGCCTTCCTCTGGATCGACTGTGGGTATAGGATTGTGTATATGGGATTGTATGTATCCACCCCTTTTATTGGTTGAATTAGATGGACTTGTGTCTTTTTTCAACCATACTAACTAGTATAACTACAGTATGTAAGTTTTTACATATTCAAAACAAACTTTAACCACTTCCTGCCCGGCGTATTAACAAATGACGTCCGGGCGGGGTGTTCATTATCCTGACTGGACGTCTATTGATGTCCTCAGGATATTCCGTGATCGTGAGCATCACGGCGATCGGTGGTGCCGTAGGTCAGTCTGACCCACCGCATTACCGACTGAGGTAAAAGGCCTCCATTGGAAGCCTTTTACCATGTGATCAGCCGTGACCAATCATGGCTGATCACAGTGTAAATAGGAAGAGTCGTTTATTGGCTTTTCCTCTGCTCAGGTCTGCAGACCTGAGCAGTGGAGAGCCGATCGGCTGCTCTCCTGATGGGGGGGCTGCGCTGAACGTTTATCAGCGCAGCCACCCTCAGGATCACCCCACTGGACCACCAGGGAGCTGACCAGGACCACCAGGGAGCCCCCAGGACACCATGAGGAGGCCGCCCAGGACCACCAGGGAGGGAACATGGAGGCCGCCTAGGACCACCAGGGAGCCCCCACTAGACCACCAGGTAAGGGCAATACAGTGCACTGTAGGGATGGCACTGTGCCCATATATGATGCCTGCCAGTGGCATCCCTAACAGTGCTATATACACCAGTGCCCACCATTGCCACCTATCAGTGCCCACCTGTGCCCACCTGTGCCACCTATCAGTGCCCACCTGTGCCACCTAAAAGTGCCCACCTTTGCCACATAAAAGTGCCACCTATCAGTGCCCAGCAGTGCCACCTATCAGTGCCCATCAGTGCCCAGTGCCACCTATCAGTGCCGCCTATGAGTGTCCATCAGTGTCGCATATCAGTGCCATGTATCAGTGCCCGTCAGTGTTGCTTATCAGTGCCCCCCATCAGTGCTGCATCTGTGCCCCATCATCAGTGCAACCTTATCAGTGCCACCTCATCAGTGCCAATCAGTACTGCCTCCTCAGTGCCTGTCAGTCTAGCCTCATCAGTTCCCATCAGTGTAGCCATATCAGTGCCCGTCAGTGAAGGAGAAAATGTACTTATACGAAGTTTTGTGACAGAAACAAAGAAAAACATTTTTTTTTTCAAAATTTTCTGTCTTTTTTTATTTATAGCGCAAAAAATAAAAACCGCAGGGGTGATCAAATACCTCCAAAAGGAAGCTCTATTTGTGGGAACAAAATGATAAATAGTTTGTTTGGGTACAGCGTTGCACGACTGCGCAATTCTCATTCAAATCGCAACAGCACTGAAAGCTGAAAATTGGGTGGGAAGTGCCTGGTATTGAAGTGGTTAAAATAAGCCCTCACTCACCTTTCCAGTTGCATGTACTGTAAAATAATTAATTCTCAAAGATCCACAAAAGATAACAGCAGAGACTCTAAGGCTTGGTTTACATATGACCGATGTGGCAATACATATGCGTTGATGCACATATTTCTGTGTGTTATCATGCATCTAAATCACGCGGAGAAGTGCATGACACTTTTTTAAAATTGTTCCGCAGTTGCCGTTAAAAATTAATGGCAGAGCTACGTGCCTGCAAAAGGAATTGGCATACTTGCCAACACTCCCGAATTGCCCGGGACATTCATGGGATTTAGACCTTTTTCTCGGTCTAACCAATTCCTGCGAAATGTCCTTGAGAAATCCGCTTTTTCCCGATTCCTTCACCGCACCCGCCGCCGCTAGAGGTCCGTGGCTGGCGCTGGTTTTGTCTCCATCGCCATTTTACTGGAGACCCAAGAGACGGAGCCCGGTGGCAGATCAAACCGGCTGCCAATGCAATTTCTATTGGCAGCCGCTTTCATTGCCACCCAAGCTCCACCTCTTGGTTGTTCCCTGCCTTCAGTGCTAGTAAATGGCATGGAGGCCAAATAAATCAGGCCACAGGACAGCCTGGTATAATGAGACACGCTGCTGGGGACACCCTGGTATAAGGAGGCACACTGCTGGGGACACCCTGGTATAAGGAGGCACGCTGCTGTTGACACCCTGGTATAAGGAGGCACGCTGCTGGGGACACCCTGGTATAAGGAGGCACGCTGCTGGGGACACCCTGGTATAAGGAGGCACGCTGCTGGAGACACACCTGATGTAAGGAGGCACTCTGCTGGGGACACACCTGATGTAAGGAGGCATTCTGCTGGGGACAAACCTGATCTAAGGAGGCACTCCGCTGGGGACACACCTGATGTAAGGAGGAACTCCACTGGGGACACATCTGATGTAAGGAGGGACGCTGCTGGGGACACACCTGAAGTAAGGAGACACGCCGCTGGGGACACTTGATGTAAGGAGGCACTCCGCTGGGGACACCTGATGTAAGCAGGCACTCCACTGGGGACACCTGAAGTAAGGAGGCACTCCGCTGGGGTCACCTGATGTAAGCAGGCACTCCGCTGGGGACACACCTGATGTAAGGAGGGACTCTGCTGGGGACACCTGATGTAAGGAGGCACTCCGCTGGGGACACCTGATTGCATCTGGTGGTAAGTGAAATACTCGGGGCTCCCAATGATTCTGCTTTATGGTGAGTTGAACTATTTTATTTAATATTACAATGTAATAATAGAAATAATGCACTTCAATCATCCTGACACCGTGCCAACCATTGTGCGGGGATGATTGAAGCGCTAACACCAGGTGTTTGAAGTATCTATATCTGCTGATTGTTAAACTCTCTGGAATACACATATTGCTATTGTGGTGTAGGATCTGGGCCTGCTGTCCCTAAATCCATCTTTCATTCTCTCTCCTTCCCTCCCTATTTCTTTCTTTCTTTCTTTCTTCCTTCATCCCTCATTCATCTCAGACTCAAACCACACCCCTTTTGAGGTACACCCAATTTTCGTTGCAACGCGATTTGCGGCCCGCATTTTTCTTCTCCGCTATGACACACCTACAAATGAATTCCCCGCCCCCTAATTATAATAAGACCCTTCCTACAGACAAAAAAAATGTCCCTATTCATTTTTTGACAATGTTGGCAACTATGTACTTCTTGTGTGCTGTGGTAATGCACATGATTTTGCATGTGTTCCTGTATTGCACAAATGTACACCTAACCTAAAGTTAGGGTTCAGTGGATTTCTAACAGCTTACTAACGCCTATACATTAGAAGGCTCTCAAACTGCCAAGCTCTGCTTTCTATAAAAAATAGCTGACTGCAACTCCTACAACTACAGAGGTGAGAGAGAAAACTGCTGTTTGTTCAGAAAATATCAATATATTAAACGTAAAATATATTAAATATATTAGTGTGCATAGTCTGGGCACAGGTTCCCTTTGAACATCCAGGAAAAATATTTTGCTTTAGGTTTTCCTTTTAAACTGTTCTTCATACCAATAAGTGACACTTTCTGAACTCATCAAAGCTGTTGGACTGGACTTTTTGCACTATTTTGTTTAAGAATACACATATTATTTATTTTCATACACAGTCGACAGACATAACATTCTCTTTTTACAGAGTACATAGGCCCAGTAGGAAAATATGAGTAAATCATTAGTGCACTGAGATTTTCCACTAGATGGCTCCAAATAACCACATATTAAAACAATACAGTCTGTTTCTGCTTATAGAATCTTTTAGTATATGCAGATACTTATACAGAAATATAAGTTACTACACGGGGGTCTCTAGAACTTGTCATTCTCTTATAAACTTTTATTTTTGTTTTTCACGCTTTCTTCTAATACAGATTTTATTTAGCAATTGCCAAATAAATAAAAAGTAAATATGACAGGCAATGAACAAACAGGTTCTGAAATCAGAAAAATCCAACATTTTTTTGATACACTCTTATACAGGCAATCAAATAAATTCAGTCATATAAATCATGTATCAGGATTACCCAAATTTACATATTGTGCGGTTCTCTATAGTCCATACAGGTCTTTATGTAAATATTCCAGCCAATCAAAAATGTACAAATTGCCTATTTTCCTGTTGTATTTTTCGCTAGTGTTTGCAGGTAGCGCGTAACATCAATATGCTGGTATGTAACAGTAGCCTGTGATCATTAAATTATTTCTTACACACCAGCAGTAAAGTCCCGTTCACACTTGACCAATTTTCTTCTTGAAGATTGTAGCTCTAAAACGCTCAACAAGCAAAACCCCATTCATTTCAATGGCCCCTATTTACATCTGAGGGTTGTGTCGCCTGTAATAAAACACATGTTGCTCAAAAAAGTACATAAGCTTCTATTTGGCTTATTAGAGACATTTGTGGCCCCATAGAATTTGCTGGAAACACCTGCATGATCGGTTTACGAGAGTTTTGGTGCGCATTTTCCAGCCGGTTTCCACCCATAATCACCATTACTCCACCCCTAAACGCACCTTTTCTGAAGATGGAGGACAGTAAATCTCACCTCCTTGATCTAGAGAGCTTCGCCTGGTGCATACCAACACAGTTCTATCTGACACAAAGGACCCCCAATATAAAAACAGCGGCCTGAAGAACCGGGCCTGGGAAGACATCTTATCCCAAGTATTTCAGACTGGGCCAGCTACCATGCTTCCTGGAGACAATAAAAAGGTAATCTCACACCAGCATAGCTTCTTTGCTCACATTTGCAACATTGCAGCTGCATTTCTTGCAGACATCTGAGACAGCCATGTGATTTCTACCAGTATGTGCACCATACTTTGTTAGTTATAACCTGCCTGTAACTTTTGTGCAGAAATGAAGTTGTAGAAATACAGACATGCTCCAGGCATGTTATGTATTCTCCCACAATGCGCATTCTTATGTTTTTCTAGTTGTAAATCTTCCTGTAACGTATGTATAACAGTGCAGCTGTAGATTTTGCAGACCTGCCAGCCATGTTATTTATTCTCCCACTGTACACATCCTCGTGGTTTGCTAGTAGTAATTAGCCTAGAATGTTTGTGCAGCATTGCAGAAGCATGCACTTATATTTTATGTGGCCTGCCACTTCTGGCCTTAACAAGAACTGTACCTGTACTCTTCCATTTCCTCACTATGTTCCTCACAGTGGACGCTGACAGCTTATATCTCTGAGATAACTTTTTGTGGCCTTCCCCTAAACCATAATGTAGAACAATCTTTGTTTCCAGGTCATTTGAGAGTTGTTTTGAGGCCCCCATGTTGCCACTCTTCAGAGGAGAGTCAAAGAGAACAACAACTTGCAATTGGCCACCTTAAATACCTTTTCTCATGATTGGATGCACCTGTCTATGAAGTTCAAGGCTTAATGAGCTCACCAAACCAACTGTGTGTTCCAATTAATCAGTGCTAATTTATGCACCTGTCTAATTTAGTTTTGATGCATATTGCACATTTTCTGTTAATCCAATAAACCTCATTTCACTACTGAAATATTACTGTGTCCTTCAGTTATTTGATAGATCAAAATGAAATTGCTGATCCAAACACCCAAATATTTATAAATGACAATCATAGAAATTGTCAGGGGTTCCTAAACTTTTGCAACTGTATTAGTTTGGTTGCCCTTCTCTGCACTTTCTCCAGTTCCCTGATATCCTTTTTGAGAACTGGTGCCCAAAACGGAACTGCATATTCCAGATGAGGTATTACTAATGATTTGTACAGGGGCAAAATGACGCCTCTATCTCTGGAGTCCATACCTCTCTTAATACAAGAAAGGATTTTGCTTGCTTTGGAAACCGCAGCTTGGCATTGCATGCCATTATTATGCTTATGATCTACCAAAACCCACGTTTTCAAATCCTTGGGGACTGTTAAAGATACTAACAGTAAATATTTATAAACCCACAAACCTAGTCGTTAAAGTAAAACTAGATAGTTTATTGACTTCCTGTGTCATTATAAAGTCATCACTTTACT
>BLSH010052297.1:469608-482099 GCA_018402905.1 Glandirana rugosa | reverse complement strand
GTTGGCGAAGGTGTCCACCTCAGTGAGGCATTTCATAATTTTTTTAGTCCTCGCCGCCCAGGCCTGTCAGCTTTCACATCCCATTGGCAGCATCTGCATCACATGGTGGACGATTACCTCGGTGCCAAAACAGAGATGGAGAGCTTTCCAGCAGATGATCCACTGGCTTACTGGGTAAAGAGTGTTGTTGGGCTGCCCTGCATCGAGTGTGTTTTCATAACGGACATTCAGTGCTGCAGGAGGTTTCGTGACTGATCATAGAACGCGTCTGTCCACAGACTCTGTGGACCGTTTGACTTTCATAAAAATGAATCAGTCCTGGATTACCAGCTATGAAGCCCCTGATGCCGATGTCACCGATTGAGTTTTTTTGGGATGTGGAATCTCTGCAGGACTTCGAGGCTGGACCAGGCTGGCGCCCTCTTACCCTTCTCTCCCTCTACAGTTGTCAGTAGGTTACCAGGACCTAATCTTTTTTGAGGAGCTGCCTCCATTCACCATACATCAAATTTTTTACCTATTCCAACACACTAGCGCCATAGCTCCCACACCAATTCCCTCCTTCTTCGAGGCTACCTAGCTTTGAGGGTGTTCAATAATTTCATATGGAACAATGTTTATGGTATAGGTTTAATGGGCACAATTAACACCCAAAGACCATTTTTTCAGCACCTGTTTGATAGTAGTGTTGAGCGAACCCGGACTGTAACGTTCGGGTCCGTATCGAACTTTGGGGTGTCCGGGACCCGGACCCGAACACGGATGTTTCAAAAAACGTTCGGGTTTGGGTTCTGGTAGTTGATCACGCATGTTGAGTAGCTGCAGGGCAGCCAATCAACAAGCGTTTCACTGGTTTGCCCTTAGAAGCCATCACAGCCATGCCTACTAATGGCATGGCTGTGATTGGCCAGTACATCATGTGACCCAGCCTCTATATGAGGCTGGAGTCACAGTGCTGCATGTCACGTGCTCTTGGGTTAGTGTAGGGAGAGGAAGCTGCCGGAGTTTTTGTGAGGGACAGATTGCAGACATTTTAACATCTGATCCTGCATCCTGAGATTACTACTACTGTTGCTCTGAAGTACAGATTGCAGAAATTTGAGATTTCACATACTGCTGCTTTGAGTGACAGATTGCAGATCAAACCCTTCATAACACAACGATCGTTACAATCGTACACAACGATCCGATTGTGGGATCGTACACAACGATCAGATTGTGGGAGTAATTTGAGATTTCACATTCTGCTGCTTTGAGCGATCTGACTGCACTAGGTAGAGGCTTCTGCTTAGAGGGACAGATTATTGTTCAAAAATCATCTCCTAGCTCTAAAGGGAGAGGTTCTAGCTGCAGCTGTAAATGACACATTATTGTTCAAAAATCATCACCTCCTAAAATAAATTTGATTTTAATTTATTTTCCCTATCCCCATTTTTTTGTAGGGCACTTGCCCTACTCTTACCCCCATTTTACTTCCTTTTGCAGCCCTCTAGCACTTGCCAGGACTTTGTTACAGCCATTTTTGTGCCTAAAAGTTTGGGTCCCCATTGACTTCAATGGGATTCGGGGTCGGGGATAACGTTCGGGCAGTGTCCGGTGCCGAACCCGGACTTTTTCCCAAAGTTCGTTCAGACCTGCAGAACCCGAACGTCCAGGTGTTCGCTCAACTCTATTTGACAGGTGCATACCATTGCAAATTTTTTGGCCTTCATCAAGATCACCTCTATAAGGTTACGGTGGGAAGGCGCCACCGACACCCAAAGACCAATTTTTCTGCACCTGTTTGACAGGTGCATATCATTGCATTTTTTTTTTTACAGAAAGGCCAATTCTTGCCTTCATGAAGAGCACCTCTATAGGGTCAGGGTTGGCCCAAGACATTGTACTGCCTGGGTTCAAGAATGAAATTCCCCACCCCACCAAAGAGAAAAAACAATCTTGCCCACCAAAAAGCCCCCACTACCATTATAGAAACATAGAAACATAGAAAAGTGACGGCGGAAAAAGACTGAGTAGTCCATCGAGTCTGCCCATTTTTATTTTTAAATTTTTTTATTTTTTAAATTTTTTTTTTACATTAACCTTGTTGTCTGACTATAGATTTATGTTTATCCCAAGCATGTTTGGAGCCATTTACTGTTGACTGCCCCTCTCAAAGTGCTGCCTGGGCTCAATGGACCCATTGTAGGGCCGGCCCTGTATAGGGTTATGGTGTGAAGGCACTACCTACACCCAAAGCCCAATTTTTCCGCACACATTACTTCTATCCAAAGTCAAAGTGACACCAGAACGTATCCAAAAAATCTCTAATCTTGTTCCCAGTGCCCTACATTGTGGCCTCATCATACACACTGGCTCCACAGCTGTTACTGAGCAAAATAAAGGCAGCTTGCAGGGAAAATGTCATTTTTTTTGGCTTTATAACTGCAATTATTGCTGCAGCAGATTCTAGACATGGTACAGATCTGCCACTTTACAGGTAGACTAAGAGGACCCCCAGGCACTATATTGGAAGGAATTTTAAATTTTTATGCTTTCACTTTAAAAATCCAAAAATCACTGTTCATTTAAAAATGACCTTTTTTAAAAAACTTTTTTTTCATTGATACATGTCCCCCAAGGCATTACCCTATAACCATTGTATGCACAATTACTTGCATATAAGCCTTCAAAATGGGCACTTTTCATTTTTGAAGTTCGGGTCCCATTGACGTTAATGTGGTTTGTTATTCGGGTCCGAACTTTTGCGGTGTTTGAAAGTTCTGGTGCAAACCGTACAGGGGTCCGTTCGGCCCATCCCTATACATAAGTACAATGTTTGTTTGTGTCCAGTAATAGCATAGGGAATATAAGGGATTTAGAACAGAAAAAGAGCAGTTCCAATCTAAGCCCAGCAGTATAAAAACATCTTTATTAACCACTTCCCGACCGCCTGCCGTGTTTTCACGGCGGCAGTCGGGTTGCTGTGCGCGAATCGCCGTAAAAACACGGCGATCTGTGAACAGCCGCTAGGGGGCGCGCGTGCGCACCCGCCGCACTCCTGAGGAGTGTGCCTGCGGCTCGGGCGGACCCGATGTCTCCTGGTGAGCTGCGATGAGTGGCCACAGGCAAAGAGCGGGGAACCGCCGATGTAAACACGGCGGTTCCCCGCTCTGTTAGTGCAGGCATGGGTGATCTACTGATCCCTGTCACTGGGATTAGTTAGATCTCTCATGCCCATGGTAACCCAACCCCCCCACAGTAAGAACACACCCAGGGAACACACTTAACCCCTAGCTCTCCCCCCCCAGGTTAACCCCTTCACTGCCAATGACATTTATACAGTAATCAGTGGACATTTAAATTTATGATCACTGAATAAATGTCATTGGTCCCAAAAAAGTGTCAAAAATGTCCGACATGTCCGCTGCAATATCGCAGTACCGCTAAAAATCGCAGATCGCCGCCATTACTAGTAAAAAATAAAAAAATAAACAAAAACCCCAGAAATTCATTCTCATCATTCGTAAACGCGGCCACTTTCGCGCAAACCAATCAATACATTACAATTGTGATTTTTTTATCACAAATATGAGGAAGAATATAAATCGGCCAAAACCAGTGAAAAAAATGTTTTTATATTTTTTTTTGGATTTGAATTTTAGCAAAAAGTAAGAAATTTGTTTTTTTTTGCAAAATGGTCGCTCTTCTTTTGTTTATAGCGGCGATCAGAAATGACGCAGAAGCGATCAAATACCACCAAAAGAAAGCTCTATTTGTGGGGAAAAAAGGACGCAAATTTTGTTTGGGTGCAACGTCGCACGACCGCGCAATTGTCAGTTAAAGCGACGCAGTGCCGAATCGCAAAAAATGCTCTGGTCCTAAAGCTGGAAAACCTTCCAGTTGGTAAGTGGTTAAAAAGACAAATGCAAACTCACAAGTGTTGTCAGTGCATTTATGGCAATAGACCTTATGTAGAGGTTCATACACTCCTTCAGGCAGAAGGGCTCCAGGCGGGAAACACTGGTGGCCGCTGATTCTGGCCGAGCTGGTGGCTTCCAGCACTTCCAGGGACTCATATGGGGCTCAGGAACCGCCGCTGACTTCACTGCTGGGTGCAGGGTGGAGTGGGAGGTGCTTGCATTCTGAGCAGTCATGCTCCTTCCTCAGGCAAAAATTTCCAGTGTTCCCCACCTGCAGCCCGTCCTCCTGAAGGAGTGGATGAACCTCTACATAAGGCCTATTGCCATACATGCACTGACAACGCTTTTATCTTGTGAGTTGTCATTTGTTGCCATTTGTCCTTTTAATAAAGATGTTTTTATACTGCTGCACTGGCACTGCTCTTTTTCTGTTCTATGTTCACACAGAGTTCCTTTTCAGAGCCTGCAGCCTTCTAAAGCCTGCATTTTACCTTCTGAGACTTCAATACACACCTTGGACTGTCCACCCATGGTCCACGGATGACAGACGGATCCAGTGCCCCCACATTCTCTCCATCCAGCTCCCAAGGTGCACAAGAGGTTACATGCTTGTCTAATGTAAGGGATTTATTGAGAGTGTTATAGATACTTTCAGTGAATTCCGCAAAATTGTTGCTGGGGCTGAAAGATTTGTGGACCTGTTGGAAACAGGTCCACAAATCTCTTGCATGAACAGATGTGGCAGTGAGGCTGGTGTGTCAACACTGCAGCCACTTTATCCTCTGTGCATGTTCAGCCAATTGCGAACTACAACATTGTCAACTATGCAGCCTTTCAGCCAACCGTGTCATAGCAACATATCATTACCCCTGGTCCCATCCAGCTGCCGGCTGAGAGATTTCCTGAACCAACAGCTGGGACAGGGGTGCTGCCTGACATTATCCAAATATGTCCATGGCTATAGACAATGATGCCAGCCAGCATTTCCACTTTCAGCTGTCAATATCCCTGCCGTCATGTGAATTGGGTTGAGGGTAGCTAGGAAGATGCTGGACTTTGGGTTATAGCAACCAGAGAGCTCTGTAACAGTGTAGATATACACTATATTACCAAAAGTATTGGAATGCCTGCATTTACACGTACATGAAATTTAATGGCATCCCAGTCTTAGTCCGTAGGGTTCAATATTGAGTTGGCCCACCCTTTGCAGGTATAACAGCTTCAACTCTTCTGGGAAGGCTTCCACAAGGTTTAGTGCACTGGTGCACAGTCATGTTGGAACAGGAAGGGGCCTTCCCCAAACTGTTCTCACAAAGCTGGAAGCCTTGGTATGCTTACGCCTTAAAAGTTCCCTCCACTGAAACTAAGGGCCCAAGCCCAACCTCTGAGAAAAAACACCACACCATAATCCCCCCTCCAAGTGATTTGGACCAGTGCACAAAGCAAGGTCCATGAAGACATGGATGAGAAGATCTGGGGTGGAGGAACTTGACTGGCTTCAACCCGATAGAACACTTTTGGGATGAATGAGAGCGGAGACTGGGAGACAGCCTTTCCAGAAGAGTTTTAGCTGTTATAGCTGCAAAGGGTGGGCCAACTCAATATTGAACCCTACGGACTAAGACTGGGATGCCATTAAAGTTCATGTGCATGTAAAGGTAGGCGTCCAAATACTTTTGATAATATAGTGTAGCTTTGTGTGGGTGAGGAGAAGAACTCACCTTATACTGACATCTTTGTATACATGAAGAATTTCTCTTCATGAGAACATTATACATGGCCTCGTTGTTCTCTGTTTGCAATAATAGGATGAGCTTATTATTCTTTGCTTTTTTTCTCTTTCTTCCTCATTAAAGGCTAAGTTCACTTTTTAAAAAAAAAATCCAGCTCCCCTATGTACTAATATACCAATAATGTACCTTGGTTGCAGAAAAATATAAGCTCTCTTTGATTTTGAGAACAAGGCCTTACCTTAGTCCTTGTTATATTTTTTAGAAAGCTTCAGAGACTCCCTGATATACAGACAGAGACAGAGAAACCAGTAAGACACAGTAAAAAGTTTACCAGCTGACTCCATTAGCACACCTGCACCCATCAAGTTTTCACAGCACCCCTGGCATTTCTCCATGCATGCATTTGCCTGGGTTCCGCAGGGTCCCTACATACGGGCTCAGGCTGCATGCTAAACTTCCTGGGGTCGAGACACCCGCGAGACAACCCACAAAACACCCATGATGTAGTGCAAGGGCCTGCCTGATTGGATACAGAGTGATTGGATAGATGGTATGTCCTCCTATTATAAACTGCACAGAAATTGCATGCTTTACAATGCGTTTCAGAAGCGCTGCAAATATGCATCGTGCTTGTGTTGTCATTACATATTAAAGGCTCCCTCATGTGCGGCAAAAGCACCACATACTGCGGTAATGCACCATGCTGCACTCTAAAAAAAGTCCTGAAGCTGCTCTGAGGTGATTGTTGCATGTAGGGCAGCCCATTCAATGGGTTGCCCTATGCGTGATGAGTGAAAACACCCCAAAACAAATGCACATGGAGATGTGAAGGATGCCTGACAACTGAGTGTCTCCATCCACTCCCTTCTATATAAAGATGACCATACACTATACAATCCGATTGAACAATCTCTGCACAATTTCCTTTAGATTTACCAGAACTATGGAAAAGGATGACACACCTGAACAATCTATTCAATTTGCATCATATTGCACTATATAGCTGCTTGGAGATCTAAATGAGATTCTACAATCAGATTGTATAGGAAGTGGGTGGAAGGTAGTATTATGTATATATGTAATGAGGGAAGTGTGGTCCAGAGTGGTGAACACACCCTATCACACCCTTTTCTGTAATGCAACAAGGAAGGGAAGGCATCTGGAAGATGACCTAACAGGAAGTGAGAGCTGAGGAAGTGATGGAATCTGAAAATCCTTTTAAAAATACAAATACACTGACAAGATTTTAAACCTCCTATGAATAAGGTAAGTGAGAGAAAAGCACATTGGGACAGCTGGGCCATAAATGACATTGGAAAACGCTTCTATTTATTATGAAAACTGAAATTCTGCTCGAATAGGTGAACTTATCCTTTCAGCATGAATAATGCAGCTACTACATAAGCCAGGAAAGCGTGTTTGCCAGACATGGTAAAGAGCTTGATAAATGCAGGGAACAACCACACGGTGAAGAGCTTGGAGAGAATGCAGGAAACAAACACGAATTAAGCACTAAAAATACACTCAAAAAATTGCTTGAAAATCACAAAGGTATGAATGAAGCCTAAACTATGACTGGACCATAAATGACCATCATAGTTTTATAAAGATTTACGCCATGGGATAAATGTGGGCAGTCTCAAGTCTGAAAATAATAAACAAATCCCTGTTGTGCATTCTACATATCTGTATAGCATATAAAAATGTCAAGTTTTGTACATTTGAACAATAGTATAAGATATAATACACTTTTAAATCAGAATGTGGGTGGTAGCAAGGAGGAGAATGTGGTTGATCAAAAAATGTAACTAGCTTTGTTTACACTAATGTTAAGTTGGATACTGTTAGACAGCCCAGTAAGTGGATCTAGTTTTGGTACGTCTGCAAAAGAATGCTAGGGATTAAAAACTAACATGCGATTGGAATTATTACACATTCCTCCATCTGTATGTGGCTCAGCCAGCAGTCCCTTCAAGCCTTGCAGCCTACAATTGCTGGGAAAAATGCAACTGATGGAGTTTTCTTCAAGGGAATCTCCACATCCATTTACTGTCTAATATTTTAGGACATTTTGCAAAGAAATTCTTGCATTTTGGATTACAAACACCTTTACTTGAAGGCTGATCACTTTGTGATAGATTTTCCTCTGGTTGGCTAGGGTCTGGTAAATTGTAGTTAGGCCCCTATAATTAGCTGCATCCTTCTTGCTACATATTATGGATATTTATTGAATTGTGTGTGTTGTTTTTTACTACCTGCAGTGTTATCTCCCACTTGTCTAGTTAGACCTCTCACAGGTAACAGGGGAAACAAACATCATCCTTATTCTCCTTGTTGAGTTACTGAACTGCAACACTGTCATAGAATCAATGCTTTTACTACTGTTTACCTCTTTTGGTGTTTGTGTATTGTCAGCCCAGTTACTTAAAACCCTTTTAAGTCATGGACGGTAGGTGGATCTAAAATGTTAGGGGCCACTTTATCCTTCAGGGATGGAACCCCCCCTAAAGATAACCTGGGGTCTGTGAGGTAATTGGACTTTGTCATTTTTCAAAATAGGCCAGTGCCTTTTCATAATGTTTTTTATGGCATAGTGTTGCATGGAAAAAGTAGTAGTCAAAGACCACGAAAATGTGTTTGATCCCTCTCCTTTATTGTTCCCTCTTTCTACTAAAAGATTTTTCCTATCTATTGATCTAATTTCCGAAATGGTGGTATCTAAGTAATCCATTCTGTACCCCTTTTCCAAAAATCTCTCTCTGAGGACCTAGAATTGAGAATCTAAGTCCTCTGTTTTAGAACAATTTAGTTGAGACGTAAAAATTGCCTACATGCACAGACCTCAACCATGATTGATCCTGGTAATTATTGGGGCGAATGAAGGAGGTGCCATCACTGGGCATGAAAAAAGTACTGGTGACAAACCTATTATGTTCTCTAGTGATGTTCAAGTTCTGTGCCAATGCCCATGCCAAACCACTGCCACCACATCCGGTTAGTGATCTATCTACAATTACATTACTCCAGAATCCCTTCCTGCCACAGCAATTAACTGCAAATCTGTTCCCCCATTTAAAAGCATTTGCAACCTCATACTTTCCTAGGCCACCATGTATTGACATGTCAGACTTTGCCAAATACACAACTACTGGGCTCACAAGATTTGAAGACTGGCCTGAAACTAGAGAAGGCGGAAGTCAACCTTTAAAGCCACCATTAGTGACCTGGGTATCCCTCTTGGTAAGGAATTAGACAGGCATGTTGATAAAATGGCTAGGCCTTCAATCCTCCAAGTGTATCAAAAGACTAAGGCCTGTTTATGTTGACAACTGGGCTGTGGGTCTTTATGCTCAGGAGCACCTAACCAGAATTACAGCAGTCCAGAAGCTATAGAAAGCACTCTGTTCAAAAGGTTTCAAGAGTTTCAAGGTCTCAAGTTCTTTCACACATTTAATGTAAAGGGAGAGGTTATGGTTCTGTACCCTGCACATGTGCTGGAACATTTGAAACCACAGGAAGAATTGCCCTTGATAAAGGACTTGTGTCACGCACCTGGTGGGTGAGTCTGACAGTGCAGCGGTCAACCTCTCTTGCGGCCCTGGTTTGGGAACCCCTGATAGAGTAGACAGGAAGCTCCGGAGCACAGGGGGGCACGAGGGCTGAAATGGATGCAGATGATGATGTGCAGATCCTTCAGAGGCTCGTGCTAGGCAGAAGGTTGGTCGTACAGGCCGGGTCAGTAACTGGCGGACAAGTGCGGTACAGTGGGAGCAGGCAGGCGGATAATCGGGTACAGGCAGGGTCATCAACAAGTGGGCAGCAGAGGTACACAAGGATCAGGCAGAAGAAGGGTCTTAGGCAAGCTGAGGGTCGGTGCAGGCAGAGTTCATGCAGAGTAGGGCAAGCCAGGTAACAGGTACAGGAAATCTCAGGAAAGTAGTCACGGAACACTTCAGTAAACGCTGTAGATCAGAGAGCACTTGCTGCAGGGCATGTTCAGTTGAAATAGAGCCCGCTCGGCGCCATTTCCGGCGTGTGCGTGTGCACGCACTTGCACGCGAATGCGAATAGACGAGCGCGACTAGCGCTAACAAGTCCATCTTGAAGCAAAATTTCTCCTAACAACTTGTTATTTCAGATATTAAGGGAACTGAAGGAAATAATCTTCCTACACTGATGTGTAAGCAAGTACCTAATGGTAAGCAAGAAGATCATGCACATGAACAGTTAAATAGTTGGAATGACAGGGCCTGTGCCCAAAAGCCTGAGCTAGGTTGGATTGTTATTGTCGCTACTTGCTTCAGTGTAAAGCAGAGTTGAAACAGGGTTGGGAACTTATAAAACTGTCGTTAAAAGAATTCAAGATGGTCCTTTTATCTCTCAAAACTTGTTCTTTGGGAACTCAAGATACCACTTCCGACACCAATATGTCTCTACGTGAGAATCATCTTACAGCAGTGTAAGCGTAATAC
The DNA here is from genome assembly GCA_018402905.1 of Glandirana rugosa. Lineage (NCBI taxonomy): Eukaryota > Metazoa > Chordata > Amphibia > Anura > Ranidae > Glandirana > Glandirana rugosa. Next base: position 471,992 of record BLSH010052297.1, on the reverse strand, counting down.
TGGTATCCTACACAACATTACTGATGTTCATCAGTACATGGACTGTGTAACTTGTTAATTGTATGCATTACATTGCACATATCATTACATATTGTACATTATACCATAGGATTCTATGGGAGGACACATTGCAAAGGAGTACAAGACCATAGGGTAGGTTCTAGAACAGTTTGGGGTTGGAACCAGTATTAGCAATGGTTGCTGAACACTGTGTCCTTTCTGTATTACTATCATTGCTATTTTTGTTTGGACCATATAGGTCTCTTCATATGGAAGTCTTTTTTGATTGACTATTTCAACATATTTTCCCATTCTTTAATCTTCTTATATTTTGAGTGGATTTTCTGGGTGGTGAGACTCCTAGGCTTGTCTGCATTGGTACATCTATTTTTGTGTCATTGCTTTTATTGTCTTTGTAGAGTTTTTCACCGGCGTGACCCCTGGGTGTGATGTCCCCATGCTCTGTGTGTATGTACATTTAGTCCACATAACCATCCTGGTGGTATAATGTATGATTTCTCATTGTATGTTTTTTCTCATTTCTATTAACAGAAAATAACCCCTTTGTTCCCCTGAAGAAACCTTTTGAGTGAAATGTATTTGAATTTCCTACTTAAAAATGCATACAGTTGTAATGGTATCTATTGGGGTTATGCTTTAATATTGATATATGTAACCATACCCACATGAGACTAAAATGTTTTTAAGTACTACTAGGGGTATTGTCCCTCTTTTTTAGAGTAACATGTGAATAAAGTCTATTTATTTTATACGTTTGTTGCTGTGCAAATTTCTTTGAGAGGTTATTCACCTTGAAAATCCTGTTTACAATTATTTCCTCGGCATATCTGGGGTTAATTTTATCTAATTTCCGACATGGAGGCCGAAAATCAAAGATTACATTAATGCAAACTGCTTTATCACAATTTTCACTACGCTATATTTTAAATTGCTGTCTTTTTTTGCAATTGCTCGGTCTTTATTGTCTTCTAGGAATGTTAAATGCAGAAATTGTATTCTGACACAAAAAATATTTATCACAGAGTGTGGTGCCTACAACTTGATAAAAATTCAATCTGGAATGAGAACATTTTATGCTTTTATTACAGCCATTATGAAGCATTTAAGGCTTGTTTATTGCTGGATTGGTGTAAATGGGCATCTGTCGCTTGGTTCTTTCTAAATAAAAAATAAATAAAAAATTGGCATTAATCCTGTAAATGCTGTGAACCAAAGGGATGCATCTTATCTAGAACAAACATGTCACATTCAAGGCAGGATCACATTGTAAAGAAGTTTGAAACAATGTAGATATTACATATGTGAGTCACTCTACCCATGACCTCCCTCTGTCCCGGTTCACTTCTTACAATGCTTATTTGTAGAGCTGGGTCCTCACACCTGCCCCTTGTTAATCAACCACATAAATTGGTGGAGTGGTAGACGCGTATTTCTGAAGGGCCATTTATAAACCACACTTTAGAAAGCACACTCAGGTGGCCAGTGTTCCTGTGAATGGCTGTGATCTGAACTATCACTGGACAGCTCAGATCACAGACACAATGTATAGAGATGATTTGAACTGCTCTGTACCTTGTGATTGCTGTGATGACCACACAAATGTGAACACTCTAGTGTTTACATCTGAGAGCCCTCCCCTTTCTGACACAATGGAAGTAGTAGTTAAGGGCCATTTATAAACCACACTTTAGAAAGCATACTCAGGTGGCCAGTGTTCCTGTGAATGGCTGTGATCTGAACTATCACTGGACAGCTCAGATCACAGACACAATGTATAGAGATGATTTGAACTGCTCTGTACCTTGTGATCGCTGTGATGATCACACAATTGTGAACACTCTAGTGTTTACATCTGAGAGCCCTCCCCTTTCTGACACAATGGAAGTAGTAGTTATCAATGATTGGGAATTAGTGTTGAGCGAACCCGGACTGTAACGTTCGGGTCCGTACCGAACTTTCGGGTGTCCGTGGCACGGACCCGGACCCGGACATTTCAAAAATCGTTCGGGTTCGCCCAGGCCCAGGCACGGTGCCTGTGGGCTTTCAAGCCATGCCTGGGCTTGCAATGTCAGGCCCAAGCGAGTTGTGATTAAGGGTTAGTAACTATTGATGATGAAGGTAACACAGTCTTTCCCCTCCCGAGAGTCTACATTTGTGATCTCACAAGTGTTAACACACTAGTAGTGTCGCTAGTGTTCCATGTCTCGTCAAGTTTAGTAGAGATATGTAACACAGACACTAGACTCGACAGGTCACTATCAAGTCTAGTGTCGGTAAGTGTCCTTGTGACCGGTGGACTCATACGAAAGATTTCACACCAAATATTTACCGGGAATTGATGATGAAGGTAACACAGTCTTTCC
>BLSH010052297.1:450900-463532 GCA_018402905.1 Glandirana rugosa | reverse complement strand
GCACTTGCCCTAGTTTGAAGATGATTTTGGAACAGTTATATGGTTTCTACCGTTCATTAATACTTTTCAGACACAGTTTGAAGATGATCCACATTCACCTCCATTTTTGCTTTTTTTTGTTTTTATTTTTTTAAAAATATTTAAAGTTATTTCCCTGTCCCCATTTTTTTTGTAGGGCACTTGCCCTACCCTTACCCCCATTTTACTTCCTTTTGCAGCCCTCTGGGGCTTTCCAGGACTTTGCTACAGCCATTTTTGTGCCTAAAAGTTCGGGTCCCCATTGATTTCAATGGGGTTCGTTGTCCGTGCGATCGTTCGGGTTCCGTCCGGACCCGGACCCGGACTTTGTCCCGAAGTTCGGACGGACCAGCAGAACCCGAACTTCCAGGTGTTCGCTCAACTCTATTGGGAATGAATGAAGGGAGCAACAGCAGCAGCTTCATGGTGAGGGGATATATCTGACTGAGAGAGTTTTTTCACCCTCCTCTTATCCTGTATCTCATCTCAGTGCTCTCTACATGTGGCCAGTATATTAATTCTTCACCTATCTTATCCTAAACGTTAACTCCCAGTCTCCCATCTACCTCTGTATATGACCAGTACATTAACCCCTTCATCTCCGTCCCTCTGTGTATGACTTTTATATTTAATAATACTGTACATGTATTCATGCATAATAATTTAGTACTCCATATAGTGCTTCAATCTTCTTGATTTAACAACCTCAATACCAGCATGTTTCTTCATTTCCTGAAAAATTGTGGCAAAAAATGAGATCGCTTAGGAGTGTTCATTTTGCAAAAAGGGCTATTTAGCCACTTGCTTACTGGGCACTTATACCCCCTTCCTGCCCAGGCCCATTTTCAGCTATCAGCTGGCACTGGTGGTCACCGATTAGCGTCAATGAAGGGCACTGATTAACAGCACTGGTGGGCACTAAGGGGACCAATGCCACTCTAACAGAAGCCAGTTAATGGCTTTCTTCTTTTCTTCATGCTGACAGCCAATAACCAGCTTCTGTTTACTTCCATGATCAGCTGTCATTGACTGACAGCCGATCATGTGGTAAAGGGCCCGCTGTGATTGGCCCTTTACCCGATCTGTGATTAGCCAAGTCCAAGTTGAATACCACTAATGATACCGTTCTCGTTACAATAATCTTGTATGTAATCCCTTATTATTCCCTCCAAGAGCTTGCCAATTATTGATGTTGAGCTAACTGGTCTGTAGTTCCCAGGGATATATCTTGGTCCTTTTTTATATATTGGTACTACATTGGCTTTCTTCGAATCAGCTTGTATCATACCAGTCAGAAAACTGCTCTTAAAGATTAGGTACAAGGGTCTGGCAATAACTTGGCTAAATTCCTTAAGGACCCTCGGGTGTAAGCCATCTGGTCCCGGTGACTTATTAGTGTTCAGTTTTTCAAGCCTATTTCTGATTTTATCCTCAGTTAGCCATGAGGGTTCTTCCTGTGACGTGCCGTGAGGATCAGCATTATAGTTCTGAATAACTGAGCCCTCTGTTTCCTTTGTGAATACTGAGGAGAAAAATGAGTTTAACACCTTTGCCATTTCTCCAACCTTTGCAACCAGATTACCTTCATCATTTTTTATGGGGCCAATATGATCTGACCCCCCCTCTCTAAGACCCCTTTCACACCAAGGCGTTTTTCAGGCATTTTTGCTCTAAAATTAGCACATAAAAAGCGCACCAAAAACGCTCCTCATGCATCTCAATGGATGCTTTCATACCGAGGCGTTGCGCTTGATAGGCGTTGCTAAAAGTCCTGCAAGCCACATCTTTTCAGCTTGTTTTGTGCACTCAAAATAGCTCTTCAAAAACGCCCATGTCCATTGAAAATAATGGCTAAGTGCTTGAATAACGCTTGAAAAGCGCATGAAATGTGTACTGAGGCTGTGGAAAGGTCACATGATTGAAACACAAATGTTTGAAAAGAGCTTAAAAAACGCCATTAGAGGGGCACTATTTATAGTGCTAGCTCTTTAAAAGCGCGGCAAAAACACACACTAAAATCACGCCTTGGTGAGAAAGGAGCCTTACTGTTTATATACTTAAAGAATTTCTTGGGATTCTTTTTACTCTCCTCTGCTATGTGTCTTTCATGTTCTATCTTAGCTGCTCTGATTGCACCTTTGCATTCCTTATTGCGTGTTTTATAAATATGAAAATCTGACAGGAACCCCTCAGCCTTGTATTTTTTGAAGGCCTTCTCCTTTGCTTTAATGTGCACCTTTACATCGGAGTTAAGCCATCCTGGTCTTTGATTAGCTCTTTTAAATTTATTTCCCGTTGGGATACACTGGCTAATACCTTTGTTTAGTACGTTTTTGAAGCACTCCCATTTTTCCTCTGCGTCATTGTTCCTAGAATTTTATCCCAGCTAACATCTTCCAGGAAGGAGCGTCGTTTATGGAAGTTCGCTCTCTTACAATTCAGTGTCTTTGTATTCCCCTTATGTTTCTTATTTGTGTAATTTATACTGAAACTAATTGTCCTGGGATCGCTATTTCCTAGATTGCCCCTTACTTCCACGTCTGCGATCAGGTCTGTGTTGTTAGTGATCAGAAGGTCTAATAATGCTTTTTCTCTTGTTGGCTCATTTACTATTTGACCCATGAAATTGTCCTGCAGGACATTTAGGAAATGGCGAGACTTAGCTTAATGTGCAGTACCTTCCTCCCAGTCAATATCTGGATAATTAAAATCCCCCATTATAATGACACTTCCCATCCTAGCCGCTATTCCAAATTGTGATAGGAGGTCCGCCTCCCCCTCCTCCCTCTGATTTGGGGGCTGATAGCATATACCCAGTATTACTTTCCCCCTGGTATCCTCCCTTTGTAGCTCTAGCCATAATGCTTCAACTTCCTCCCCAGATCCACTGGTAATGTCATCTTTTATATACAGGCATACCCCTCACCCTTTTTTGCCCACCCTATCCTGCGATATAGGGAATACCCCTGGATGGTAGCCAATCCTGAGAGCTGTTGAACCAAGTCTCCGAAATTCCCACAAATCTAATTCCTCCTCATACAGTAGCAACTCTAGTTCTCCTATCTTATCTGCCAGACTCCTGGCATTAGTGAACAAGCCACGTAGTTTTGTCTGGACACCTATTGTTTCCTTGTTTCCTTGCTGGGTAATCCCTGTTTGCATATAGGACTTGTTACACTACTCGCCTCAGATTTAAATTCTTTATTCGGCCTATCACTCCTCCCACCAATACTACCCCCTGAACTCTGTTCCACTCTGGCTATTTCTAAGTCTGGACCCTCCCCCCCCCCATTGCCTAGTTTAAAAGCCCCTCTAACTTTTCAGCCATCCTCATTCCCAGCCGGTCTGCACCTTCCCCATCCTTTCTATAGAGCTCGTAACCAATTGAGAAATCGGCCCAGTTCTCCAGGAACCCGAAACCCTCCTTTCTACACCAGCTCCTCAGCCACTTGTTGACTTCCCTAATCTCCCGCTGCCTCTCTAGTGTGGCTCGAGGTACTGGTAGTATTTCTGAGAATAGTACCTTGGAGGTTCTAAGCCTCAATTTTGCTCCTAGGTCCCTGAAATCTTTTTTTAGGACACTCCACCTACCTCTAACTTTGTCATTGGTGCCAACATGCACCATGACAGCCGGGTCTTCCCCAGCCCCTCCCAGCAATCTGTCCACCCGATCCGTGATGTTCCGAACCCCAGTGCCCGGTAAACAGCATACAGTTTGGTGCTTCAGGTCTTTGTGACAGATTGGCCTCTCTGTGTTTCTAAGAATTGAGTCCTCTACCCCCACAATCTGTCTTTCCTTTCCACAGGCTTCATCCTCACCCTCGCTGGAGGAGTTACTCCTCTGGCAGCTAGGGATGCCACTCTGCTCCAGCGATGCTGATTCGGGTACTCGCTATACTCAGGTTCACACAGAATATTCAGGCACTCACTATACTCCCTGCTCAGGTACTCCTAGAATACTCAGGTAATCACTGAACATTCAGGCACTCACTACTCAGGTAACCACAGAAAACTTTGTGCTCACTACTCAGGCACTCACAGAATACTCAGGTACTCCCTACTCAGGTACTCACAGAATACTCAAGTACTCACAGAATAACCAGGTACTCACCACTCAGGTAATCACAGAATACACAGGTACTCACCACTCAGGTAATCACAGAATATTCAGGCACTCAGAATACCCAGGTACTCACCACTCAGGTACTCATAAAATACTCAGGCACTTGCCACTCAGGTATTCCCAGAATAGTCAGGTACTCGCCACTCAGGTACTCCCAGAATACTCAGGTAATCACAGAATACTCCGCTACTCACAAATAGGATACTCAGGTACTCACAAATATTCAGGTAGTTACAAATACTCAGGTACTCACAAATACTCAGGTACTTACAAATACTCAGGCACTCACAAATACTCAGGTACTCACAAATACTCAGGTACTCCCAGAATATTCAGGTACTCACATACACTGTCAGTCTGTCTTTATTGTATGTGTCTGTGTTACTCTGCACAGCCTCCCCTTGAAATCTGACACTTTGCAGGAATCAGTCAGTTGCCTTCAGTCCCGCCGCCATCCCTCCAGTCACTCACCTGCCGCCTCTGTCAGCTTGCTGCCTCCCGGTCCCTCTTGCCGCCCCTCTTGATCACGGGGGTCCAGTCTGCCCGCTCTGCCGCTGCTCGGTCACGGGGGGAGGGGGTCCGCCGCTCCCACTTTGCTGTCGCTTGGTCACGGGGGGTCCGCTGCTCCCGCTCTGCCGCCGCTCGGTCACGGGGGGTCCACCGCTCTGCCGCCGCTTGGTCACGGGGGTCCGCCGCTCCCGCTCTGTTGCCGCTCAGTCACGGGGGGGGGGTTGGGTCCACGGCTCCCGATCCTTGAGTCACCAGAACTCAGCCCACACACACAAGCTGCTTTAGCCCCTGCAGCTCCTGCCTTTTGGCTCCAAAATTGTCTGCACAACTGTCTGCACAAACTGCAGCTTCAACCTGGTGTTTAGACTCTGAGGCTGCCAACACCTCAATGCAACATGGATCACCGGAGAAAGGTTGGCAATCGGGATGGCATCAAATAACAGTCTTCCTTTATTGAAAAAGCATAGCTATTGTTTGATGCCATCCCAAGTGCTGACCATTTCTCCAATAAAGGGATATTACAGGCTGGTACTCAAGCAGTTAAGGTACCAGCCTTTATAAACCTCAGTCTGAGCACAGGAAGTTGCATGTAAATGGTTTGCTGCTTCCTTGACCCTGTCCTCCTGTTTATTTGTTATAATCACAACATGTGCCTTTGACTATGCTTTGCATTTTGAGAAGGAGCAGTATGTGTCAAGCTTACCACTTTTACATAAGTTTAAAAATAATTTAAAATACTACACAATCGTTATAAATTGCTGCTGTTGTTGTTGAGTAATGCCATGATAGAGTCATATTTTTTTTTTTATCATGCTGAAAAGCAGAACAAAATGTGCCATTTTTATAACCCAGTACCACACCTAGAAAGTTGTCCAGATAAAAATATTATAGATCAGTAGTATTTTGTACATCTCTCAGAGTCTCTTGAAAGCCTGATCAACATACTCAGTTTTATTTTTGGTTATTTTCAAGACTAAATAACGGCTGTCCTGTATATCCTAACCTTTGTGCAAGATAAGGATTAAAAATCATGAGGCTAGTGGCTAATGTAAACAATTGTAACAGTGGTAATTGCATTCTGAATAAAGTATATACACAGAAATTCTTAAAGGAAATTGTAATTTTTATGTTTTCCGTGAAATGACCCAGTATAATGCTGTGCATGCCCCTGACAACGTCATATATGACAAAATCAGTTGGGAGGAGCTACGGCACACGCATGCATGCTAGCGGGCTGGCCACCATCTTTTATAGTGGACATCCTGCGTGGATTGTTAATGCAGTGCAGTCAGTCTAGAAAATCTTTTGTGAGTGTTCTACTTATTCGGTAAAGAATTTTTAATAAAGGTTTTATACTATTGGGAGAGCTCCCCTGTTCTTTTATACTTTACATTTATGTCACTATCATCTTACCTGAGAGAGGAATATTTAGAGCAGATCCTTATTACAGTGAGTTTTGTCTGTATTGTCCGCTCTGGGCTTATGAGAGCAGGACTCTCTGTGGAGCATTTGGTCCTTCTTGGTTGGATTTTTCCTGGAGGTGTTTTATGCTACTGGCTACTGACACAACTACTTTCATGACCTCTCTAGTAAAGGGGGTTGTTTTTCTGGTAAGTGGCTTTTTACAGATTACTTATGGACATTTTTAACTTTCATTGATATGGTATTTCACAGAACAGGCTTTGCACTGCATTTTATTTACTGACACTAAGTTGGGAGATTATTTATGTCATTATCATTTATTGTTGGTACCTTTGCACTGTTCACTTATTGTGGGATATAAATCACTCTGCTAACATTTAATATGTTATATACAGTGGGGAAAATAATTATTTTATCCCCTGCAGATTTTATAAGTTTGCCCACTTACAAATTAATGAAGGGTCTATAATTTTTTTTATCATAGGTGTATTTTAACATTTGTGTCATGTGTTTTTTTTTCTGGATTTTTGATTGATATTCTGTCTCTATAATTTAAATGTAAATGTAAAATACACATATGATAAAATTATAGACCCTTCATTTCTGGACAATAATTATTTCCGCTATTGTATTTCTTGTGATTGGATTTGTAATTCCTATTATTGCACTTTGTTTTGTGCAAATCACTTTTTTGATCTGTTCATTGATCTAGTGCTGCACTTCTCTATTTATCCAGCATCAAGGTATAGAGTTAACAGCTTTTGGTTTTTATCCCATTTTCGACCCAAGCACAGATTTTCTTTCTAATTTGTTATGCTTGGTATATTCTGTTTAGATTCTTCCATTCTGAGACTGACTTCAACTCTCTTCTTTTCACAAAGAACACATGGTAATTGTCAGTTAACATTTGCGGCAAGCATTGTGGTGATGCTGGTTAATTTCAAGAATTTTTTTTGTATTTTCCTTAGTACGTAGAATTGTTAAACCACAATTACAACCCAGAGCAAGCATGATGAATTTAACCTTGAATCTCCTTTGTCCCTATAACTCCCAGTTTGGAATACCAAAAGTTGTGTCCTGGTAAGAAGAGTGACAGCAAACTGTTAAAAAAAAATGAAGAGTGACACTGATTTGGAATTGGAATTTGAATTGTAAAGGGCAATTTAATGCATACTTAAAACACAGATAACATGATAAAAAACTACTCCTGATGAAGAAATTCAGGGGGCCTTGTACAGTTCCATTGCAGACCTTCTCTCTTTTATAACCTGAGTGGATGAGTATTTTTTAATTCTCTTTTGTGAGCATCTATCCATCCCCTATTTAAAGTGGGTAGGAGCCAGGAGCGCCGGCGGGGGACCCCAGAAGAGGAGCATTGGGGCTGCTCTTTGCAAAACCATTACACAGAGCAGATAACTATACCATGTTTGTTATTTAAATAAAAAATGAGCATTTACAATCACTTTAAGTGTACTATGAGCTACCCAATGTATTTTTTCTCAATTTCTCTATACCTCTGAACCCTTCATCCACAACTCCACCACTTGTCTATCACTGATCTTCCCTTCTTTCCTTATCCTCCAATGATCATAGCATCTTTGTAGCTTTGGATAGATTGGGGAAAGGGGTAGAACTCTTAACAGGGTTTAACTGCTATCTGGGGCTTCATTAAGGAGATTTACCCTCATTTCTTTTCCAACTGACAATAGGTTAACCAGACAAGAAGTGAGGAAAGATCTGCAACAGACAGAAATCAAAATTTGACAGGGGTTCGAGCTTGAAATGTCTGCATTGTCTAAATTCCCAGAGTTAAATCCTTGACACAAAATATGTGCCTATCAATACTTGCAATCAGTATTCACATTTTAGCACCTGCCATATATGACTCCATCAAGTATTGTGGAGATGAAAATCCTTGATGGATACACAGAAACATATAAAGATAGGCCCACTTTGTGTTTGTCTTTTAAGTTTGAGAGACACTGATGATAACCCAGACCTTATGGCTTTAATGACAATGTATTCAAAATGTATTGATGTAAAAGTAATACCTATAGAGAATTTTCATAACTTTAGTAAACTCTTCATTTTCGATATGAGACTAGCATGCAAAAAAAAAAAAAAAAAAAAATGGACGATAATTAGTCTGATAACCTCATCATGTGAACAACTGCTGCCAAAAAAACATACTTCATCTCTAGGTCAACTATGGCTTAAAGGGGTTGTAAACCCTCAAGGTTTTTCACCTTAATGCATTATGTATTAAGGTGAAAAACCTCCTTTAGTGTAGCAGCCCCCCAGAGTCCCCCTTTTACATACCTGAGTCAGATTGTTCCTGCACCGGGGGCGAGCACACTCGCTCCAGCCTGTGTCTTGGGTCCTGGTTGGATAGATTTATAGCAGCACAGATATTGGTCCCACTGCTGTCAATCAAATCCAATGATGCGGGGGCCGGCGGGCCGGGCCGAGTCCTGCTGTCTGTGTCAATGGACACAGCAGCAGGGCTCAGGAGCGCACCCGTATGAGTGTCCCCAGGAAAGCGCTTCCCCATGGGGGCACTCAATGTGGGGAGGAGCCAGGAGCACCACGGAGGGACCCCAGAAGAGGAGGATTGGGTCCACTCTGTGCAAAACCCTTGCACAGAGGAGGTAAGTATGACATGTTTGTTATAAAAAAAAAACTAAGCTTTAATCACTTTAAATATACAGAAACTGCTGAAATAGAATGTTTCCATAGTGGCTTGTTGCATTTAAAGGCTTCTGTAGACCACCTTAAGTTTCATGGGGTTCCTGTATTATTCTATAAGCTGTGGACTTTTTGAGTGATTTAGTAAAATAAAGAAAAAACTTTTTGTTAGGCACTCTGTTTAGCGACCAAATGCAGAAAGAGCTTTTCTGAACCTCTTACCCAATTGCTGGTACCTGGAAATTCTGTGGACATTGGTTACATTACTTAGAGCAGCAATCTACAAAAAATGTTTTTGGAAAATAAATCCATCAATCCACTAATTTGCACCTTTTATATTAAATCTGAATTAACTGTGGAATAACACATATTTTACATTTGAGGTAGTATATACAATATATCTTCATTATATATACTTGCACAGACTGCTTAAGTAAAAGACTGGTCCCAATTGAAAGTTCTGTTTTGTTTTTTCTTTGCTACGTGAGAGCTGTTTACTGCATTTAATATAGTGTCTAGGCCAGATTTCATAGACAGTTCTGAATAAATGGAAATGGTTCTAAATACATTCCTTTGATGAGCAAAATGTGCAATAAGTGAAATGTTAAAATTTGAAAGTTGAAATGTTAATACTTCAATGGTATGAAGAAGAGGACATTGAAGTAATCAACCGACATGTACCAACTTATTTATAGGTTCAGGTATATCTTCTGCTCTCACAGTCATTTCAGTTAAAAAATCACAAAACAAACAAGAGTATCTTATTAAATAGTAGAGGGAAGCAAGGATAAAACTTTATATTGACCATACACAATGAAAAAAAAAAGTAACATATTCCTTCATGGCTCATACAGCATATTAGGGGCAAATTTCTCACCCGTGGCTATTGAACTCTGATAGCTGACGGCGGTAGCTATCAAAGTATCCAAACAGCAGTTGCATCTGATTAGATGCAGCTGCTGTTCTGCTGACTTTTTCCATCTAGCTCCTTCAAATTTTCAGTAAAAGGATATTGGACACAAAAAAAGATGGCAACAGGGCAACACACAGAGCAAATTTTGGCCAGATCATCAAGACCTTGTGGAAGAGCTGTGTATATCTCAGGGCTAGTTGCACAGAATTACAAATCCTTTATCGGGTACAGCAAATATATGTATTTTATCTACACATTTGACAGTATTCCTGGATTTAATCTTTAAACTTTATCTATAGACAATTTTTCACCCTTTACCCTATCTATTTGTCTTTATGACCATTGTCTCTGGGACTAAAAGTGAGAGAAAAATACAACCATTTGAGCTGTCCCCAGTACAATAATAGAGAGGAAATCTTGGAAAAGAGACACCTATTGGGGACACCAGCTGTCTAACAAAGGATTTTATTCACTCTATATATATTTCCTCCCCTTTCCGGCTGTGTCTATGGGGCAGAATGTGAAGTAAAATCTCCCTAGTGGAACACAGAGAAAAAATAAATACATAAAATGCCAGAGGTTTTAGCCATTCCTTACTCTATCCAAAACTAAAAAAACAAGTTTTGATTTATATACTTCAAATCATAGATTTGATGGCAAAAGGGGTGGAACCTGTATGAAAGGCATATGATGAATGCTACTGAGAGCCCTGCATCGTGATAAACTTCCTCTGGGTCTGCCTTCAAAAAAACATACAACTATAATAGGCAGCCATAAGACTTAGTTTACAAAGCTGATACACCAATATAAGAGCCCAATAACATGTGAAATTTACAGTCACTGGACTGAAATATAGATTCTTACTCTTGTGTAAAAGCTTTGTGAATTCAGCCTAAGGCTTCATGTACACAGGAAAAAAACATCCAAACAACATCAGTAGCTTATCAGGGATGTTTTCAGCTTTTACCAGTGTTATATTACCGTTGTTTTTTCACATTTTTTAGCGTTTCTAAAGGGCCAGCGTTTTTTTTCTTCAATTGGTCTAAAACGGCCAAAAACGTTGGGGATCAAAGTTTTTGAGCGTTTCTGAGCATTTTTGGGCGTTTTTGAGCTTTTGAACGTTTTTACAGCTGAAAAACGCCCAAAAGAACCCTCTGGTCTTGGGTTTTTTTACAGCTCAAAAATGTCACGGTTAAAAACAGTTGATAACAGCCTATGCGTGCATGAACACATAGGATAACATGATGGAGGGTTTTTTGACTGTAGAAAAAAATGTCTGCAGCTGAAAGCATGAGTGCAGTGCAGTGTGCATGAGGCCTAAAGTCTAATTCCCAATAGAGGTATCCTGTGCATGGCTTATGCTAAATGATGCAGTTCTCTTTGTGCTGTGTATGTGTTTATTCCAAAAAATTACGAGTCACCTCCCTGAAACATTACTTCTCAGACATTGCCTGTTGGATCAAAATTTAGCAAAATCTTGACCCCCTCTCCATTTTCTCCTTGCAAAAGGTGTCTGAACTTACCATAAAATTATTAATTATCTCTAAATTTGAACACCAATTACTCATTATTATAAATTAAGTCTCAAGATAAAAGAGTGTAAGAGAAAACTTTGGTTCCTTCATAAGAGGGAATTATCTGCAATTTTATCTTAAAGCATATTCAATTAAAGACTGAAGCAATACTGCATGATAAAGACAGTCGATATGAAGGCTTCTATTATACCAGTTTATCCTTTACTGGTTCAGCGATAAATCAAATTCCATTTGTAATGATTTTTCTGTATCCATCTCAAAACGTATAGAATTGTTCCTTTACGCTGAAAGTTTTAAATGTACATTTAAAAACAGAATAAAATATCACAGACCACTGTTTGTACAAAGTGGAAAAATAATTAAGAATTAAACTTTAATAAAAAAGGATTTCTTGATATTTTATGAAAGCGAGAGATAAGATATTCAGTACTGTATAATCACTGTAAATGTAAACAATTCAATTAAATTAAACATTGCAGCAGTGAAAAAAAATATTTAACACATTCCAGTACTATGTTACTAAGTTATGTTGAATGAAAATAATGCATGCAATTTCAATTTAATAGCCAAAGAGGTTATATATTATTTTCTGACATAATACAGATTAGAAAACAGTGTACATAAGGGCCCTACAGCTAGGCTATAGTGGGGACTTTCCCCATTTTTTTGTTTACAATTTCAACCTTATGGATTTATGTAAAGATCTGGACACCTTTGGTTGCCGGTAGGTTTTCACAGGACCCTGTGTGCCTATGCTGTACCCGGCACAGAAAGGCCCCCACTATATTATTATTATACAGTATTTATATAGCGCCGACAGTTTGGGTAGTGCTTTACAATATGAGGGCAGACAGTACAATTACAATACAATTCAATACAGGAGGAATCAGAGGGTTCTGCTCATTAGAGCTTACAATCTAGAAGGGAGGGTCAAGTGATACGAAAGGGCAAAAACTGTGGGGGATGAGCTGATGAAGAAAATAAAAGTGCAGTTGTTAGGTGGGGGCAGGATGGGCTTCCCTGCAGAGAAAAGTTTTCATGGATCGCTTGAAAGTGGATAGATTTGGGGACAGTCTGACAGATTGGGGTAGGGAATTCCAGAGGATGGGAGAGGCTTGGGAGAAGTTCTGGAGGCAGCGGCGGCTGGTGTGGGAGGGGCGCTGGGGCGCCGCCTCCCCGCCGGCAAAAGAGGAAGAAAAAAAAAAAAAGTCAACCCCGCTGAACAGGCGCACACCCATAGCTTGATTGGCTGCCCTGAGCCTCCGCTCAGAGTGATTGGATGCGGGGCCGGGGGCGGGTCACTGTGGCAGCGGAGGTGACTTCCGCTCCCACAGAGACCATGACCGCCCGGGACCGACGAGGGGGGGACAGCCGCTCTCCGTGAGACCTTAAGGGATGGGGTTAGACAGTCTGACAGGGGTTTAGA
>BLSH010052297.1:412313-435737 GCA_018402905.1 Glandirana rugosa | reverse complement strand
GAAGGGAGGGGATCATACTCTGCTTCAGTATGTCACAGTACATGTTGGCATTCATGGTTCCCTCAATGAATTGTAGCTCCCCAGTGCCGGCAGCACTCATGCAGCCCCAGACCATGACACTCCCACCACCATGCTTGACTGTAGGAAAGACACACTTGTCTTTCTATTCCTCACCTGGTTGCTGGCACACACGCTTGTCACCATCTGAACCAAATAAGTTTATCTTGGTCTCATCAGACCACAGGACATGGTTCCAGTAATCCATGTCCTTAGTCTGCTTGTCTTCCGCAAACTGTTTGCGGTCTTTCTTGTGCATCATCTTTAGGAGAGGCTTCCTTCTGGGATGACAGCCATGCAGACCAATTTGATGCAGTGTGTGGCGTATGGTCTGAGCACTGACAGACTGACCTCCCACCTCTTCATCCTTTGCAACAATGCTGGCAGCGCTTATATGTCTATTTCCCAAAGAAAACCTCTGAATATGATGCTGAGCACGTGCACTCAACTTCTTTGGTCGACCACGGTGAAGCCTGTTCTGATTGGAACCTGTCCTGTTAAACCGCTGTCTGGTTTTGGACACCATGCTGCAGCTCAGTTTCAGGGTCTTGACAATGTTCTTATAGCCTAGACCATCTTTATGTAGAGCAACAATTCTTTCTTTCAGATCCTCAGAGAGCTCTTTGCCATGAGGTGCCATGTTGAACTTCCAGTGACCAGTATGAGAGAGTGAGAGCGATAACATCAAATTTAACACACCTGCTCATCATTCACACCTGACACCTTGTAACACTAATGACTCACATGATACTGGGGAGGGAAAATGGCTAATTGGGCCCAATTTGGACATTTTCACTTAGAGGTGTACTCAGTTTTGTTGCCAGCGGTTTAGACATTAATTGCTGTGTGTTGAGTTATTTTGAGGGGATAGCAAATTTACACTGTTATTCATGCTGTACACTCACTACTTTACATTGTAGCAAAGTGTCATTTCTTCAGTGTTGTCACATGAAAAGATAGAATAAAATATTTATAAAAATGTGAGGGGTGTACTCATTTTTGTAAGATACTGTATATTTTCTGTAGTTGTGGCCCAGTCTACAATATGTAAACCACCCAGGGTATAACTATGAAAATGAGGAGGCATAAACCCTGGGTGGTATAATAGACCCTGAACTGCTGGACCCATGAAATGTAATCCCATTCCTGACATTATCTTTTTATTTACATGACCCTCTTTGCAGAAATAAAAAGACAATTTCTGTCCCTCTCATTCATTTTTTGTTTTCCTATCTGCTCTTTGAGACTCTACTAGGTTTCTAAAGTAAAAGGTGAGATTTTATCCAAGTGTATTAAACATAAAACCTCAAGGGTCAAACGATAGATGCACAATAGGGGCTCCAGAATAAACTTTGCTAGACATTTTATAAGCATTTTGTGACCTTGATAGTCACCAGATCTCAGAACTAATCTAAGGCTCTTTGTTGGGTGCATCATATATTACTAGACATGCAGGCTTTTAGCCACTAAGCAATGGAGAAGTACTGTGTGGATAACTTGGCATATTACTAAATTCAGCTTGAGCTGGAGAGGAAGAAAAGAAAGGATTTCAAACCATATATCACATGCAATTTGTAAGGGTTAGAATGACAAATGATAAATATGACATTCATTCTAGGGTATTCTGACATTTCTATGCTTTGTGGCGTATGGCTGTATGCAGTTAGCACACAATGTTATTAAAGTATTATCCTAATTTTTTAGGTCACATTAAACTTCCACTATTCCCAAAACAGATTTCAACATTTAAATTGGGATAAAAACATCTTAAATTAATACTGACCATACCAAAACCTTTTCCTTTTGATCCACATTTTGTACGGAAATTACATTATTAAATAAAAGATATGATTATTTATGCCCACTCTGAGAAGAGAACAACTTAGACTAGATTTAACCCCTTTGCATCCCCAGTCTGTAAATTGACATTCCCCTGCATGATGCTATGTGCAGAGGCAATATGAATGTACATTTAATTCTGTCACTGCTCTATCTGAATAGCAACAGGGAACCAATCAGTGTGCTTCCTGATCATGTGATTACCATGTCAGCTAAGACTTGATCACATGGCTTTGTTTTCAAATAGCTGTCAGTGTACTGTGTGACTACTTATAGTGCACATAGTTAGAAATATTTTCCTAAAAGAGGAAAGTACACAGTTTTTTTATTATTAAAGCCCAACTCTAGGAACATTTTAATGTACCCGTGCAGTGGAACTGCGCTTGCATTGCAAAATTAATTGCTCATTTTGTCTAGAGGAGAGGAGAAACACTTTTACTTACTTGATTCTCTGCCCCCCCTCACAGATGGCACCTCCCCATGCTCCGGCGGTGGACTGTCCTTAGGTGTCTTCAGTTAAATGTGGAGCTATGGACCCTACTTTGCTCTGGACTGTAGACTGCTAGAGCTTGGGGGATACAGATGCTGCACAGACCAGTGTAGCAGTGAAGAGGAACAGAGATTGGGTAAGTACATATTTATTTGCTACCCTAGACGTAATAGAGAACTTAAACTCCACTGCAGTGCAGGAACAGCCCTACTGCAAAGGATAAATGTTTAGTTGCCTGAAGTTGAGCTTTAATATTTGTAGAGCTTTGCTGCCCTCTACTGTCTGAATTTGTAAACAGTTGCCGTTTATTAAATACCACAGAGTTAATTGGTTATGGAAAGGTCCTTCCTGTCCTTGCTAGCTGGGTCAGAAACCCCAAATGGAGAACTGTGATATTTTATATAAACAAGAGTTTACAGGAAGTAGACACAGAACTGAGCCACATGACCTAACACACACAGGAGTTGCTGCTGCTGAATTTTACCCAGACCAAAAGCAGAGACTATTAGGATTTCTAATAGTTTAACAGGAGCTGCCAGTAGCTTTTTGAATGTGTATTTGAATCTTTGTGGCAGGCTTATCTCTGTCCTATTTTTACTATCTCACATGTACAGTACTAGATAGCTAGGTCTGTGCTACATATGTGTAGAGGTCACTGTACAGTATATTAGATATTAGTAGGTGCGCCTTTTTAGTGCAATATAGTTTATATGCAGCTCCTGTAATTCCAGCTAACCCTGTCCCTTCTGGTCTGGGATTTTAGAGCTAGTTTAACCTCAGGGATCAATAACCAGCATAGGGTAAATCCAGGTTGCATGTACCAGGTGCAGAGTAGATAGGCTGACTCTGAGTTCTAATGCCGATCTTGTCTTCAGGTCTCTGACATCAGGACAAAGGCTGCATCCCAATCATCCTCAGGAGCCCCTGCAACTGATCATTGTTGCAACATTCATCACATCTAATCACAACAATACACACTGAATGAATCTATTTCATTCAGTAGAATGGTTGTTTATAACAATGATATTCATAGTGTAAAAAAAAAAAAAAAAGAAAAAAAGTTACTACGGTAACACCGTATTGCTCTGGTCACAGTATGTAGAAAAAAATGTAAAAAAAACGTAATAAAAAATTGAAAAAAAAAATGTGAAAAATTATTATTATTATTTTTTTACATACTGTCACTAGTCAGTGTTTCTGGTCACACCAGTTATATGATGACACCGTACTGCACTGGCAACAGTATGAAAAAAATAGAAAATTGTGAAAAAAAAAGATTTTTTAACATTTCTTAATTTTGCAAAACATTGTGATAAAAAATTACAACTTCAAAAAACTTGCCATGCCTCTTACTAAACTTACTTACTTTTCTGGCATTTTTGGGCCTCAAGAAATTTTATATATATATATATATATAAAATATTTTGTTTGTGGTACTGGTGCACTCAGAATCTGGTGCAGCTGTGCATGGCAGCCAATCAGCTTCCAACTTCAGCTTGTTCAATTAAAGTGATTGCAAAGTCTTGTGTTTTTTTTTTACTTACCTCCTCTGTGCAGTTGGTTTTGCACAGAACAGCCCGGATGCTCCTCTTCTCAGGTCCCTCTTCACTACTCCTGGCCCCTCCCTCCTATTGAGTACCCCCACAGCCAGCAGATTCCTATGGGGGCACCTGAGCCGAGGCAGAGCTCTGTGTATCCATTCAGACACGGAGCCCCAACCCAGCCCCGCTCCCTCTCTCCCCTGATTGGCTGACTGACTTTGAGTGACAGCCACCAATGGTACCACTGCTGTGCCTTAGCCAATCAGGAGGAGTGTCCCAGATAGCTTAGACATTTGTGGACATCGCTGGAGAGAGAAGGGGCTCAGGTAAGTAATTAGGGGGGTGCTGCTACACACAAAAGATTTTTTATCTTAATGCATAGAATGCATTAAGTTAAAAAAATCTTCTGCCTTTACAACTCCTTTAAGCTTTGGCAATAAAACATGGGAGCTGATTGGTTTCTATGCAGAGCTCAACCAGATTTTGCACTCTCCAGTTTTGGTAAATAACCCCCAGCATCTTTCTTACAGACTAAATAATATACACTGATTTGGGTTATATTCACCAAAGAAATTTAGCAGTATACATTTTGGCCTGAATTTGTTATACAGTAACAGAAACAAAGAAAAACTTTTTTATTTTAATTTCATATGGGTACAGTGTTGCATGGCGTGCAATTGTGATTCAAAGTGTGACAGTGCTTGAAGCTGTAAGTTGGCCTGGGCAGGAAGGGGATGAAAGTCCCCAGTATTGAAGTGGTTAAAGAGGATCTTCACCCATTTATTTGACTTGGCTCCTAAGTCTCACCCACTCTCAGTTCCTTTTTTTTCTTGTTTTCTGTTTTTTTTATTAAGTTTTGGCCTGCCCCCCATCCTCCTAGGTCAGGGATATGCAATTAGCGGACCTCCAGATGTTGCAGAACTACAAGTCCCATGGGGCATAGCAAGACTCTGACAGCCACAAGCATGACACCCAGAGGCAGAGGCATGATGGGACTTGTAGTTTTTCAACAGCTGGAGGTCCGCTAATTGCTTATCCCTGTCCTAGGTGAATGACCTTGGTGTCGCCGGCGCTTCCGGGGATATTTGACGTTCAAATCCCAGGAGGCACCAGGCACCCCACATGTCACCCATTAACAGAGGAGGGAAAGGAATATGGCGGCGCAGGACCTGGCAGCACAATGCTGGATCCTCTGTGTGGGAGAGTATCTCAACTGTGGCCATCTGATAAGCAGGGGAGAAGAAGAAAAAAAACAATGAGGGGGGAAGAAATTCCTCTTTAGGTTAACATTGTAATTTTATTTTTTTTTCAGTTTTTAAATTTATTTTTTATCTTTTATTACACGCACACACACACACATGAGTTGATGTTTCTGTACAGCCCTTTTAAAATTGGCCATGCTAAGTACAATAATGACTGGTAACTGAAAAAGTCCTCAAAGTGAATACAGATTAGCTGGTCCAATACCAAATGCTTGATTCTGTATTTATGCATACCACTAACAACATGAGATACATTTACAATTTTTAAAAAAAATATTTTCAGTGAAGTGACATAAGCCTGTTTACGATAGCCAGATCTTACACAATGGAGAGTGAAAGCAACCAAACAAATGATAACCCATTGCTGTGACTTCAGAACAGTTTAGAGAAAGCTGCATTATGAGAGCTTAACATTTTTTTCTCATTCCTTTTTGCCCAGGGTTGATACATTGCGGAGGAGTAGTGGCTACACATAAATACTGCTGATAAAATTGTTATTTTCCTGCAAGTACCAAGCAGTAGGAGTATAGGTTTATAAAAGTTTTTGTACATAGAAAAGGTTGTAATTTTTCCAGATCTACAGTATAATCAGGTCGTTATGTGCTTATTTTCAGATCAAAATAGTGCTTAGCGGATTTCTTCTATACCTTTTGTTGCGGTTTTCTTAAAGATAAGAGGAGAAGAGTAAAACCTACCCCTAGAAACACTATTATCAGACAGGTTAGACCTCAGAAAGAATCTGTTCCGTTATTTGGGTGTTAGTCACAAATCAATTGATTCTATTACCCTTTAAAAGATTTCACATACTTCTCCTGGGAATCACAAGGACGTTTCTCTGAGCAGCACAGAGTGTAATTGAATTTTGTCTGTACTGCACATACAATGCGGCATTTCCAACTTGTCAATAAGAGATGAGAGTCAGATCATATGTGAAATAAATTAATAGGATAAATCTATGTAAAAAATGGGTTTTGTCCAGTATGGCACAGAATGAGAACAGGATGTATTTGCTCATATTGTCCATCTGAAGGAGAACTTATTTTAAATTTCAATCATTTTCCTGCAGTATTTGTAATTCATTGAGTCTGATGAATAATGCAGTTTTTATGACTGAGTACTCCTCCACTAGTACACCGCTGTTTTAGCTCCCCAGTTCTCAGCAGTCAAGTATTTACGAAGGCTAAAAAAACCTGAGTCAGAAAACTCCAATACAAGCTTTAATTTCTAAAGGTCATTAAGTTAAAGAACAATTCCAAGCAACAATGAAACTAATGTTTGAGCTACTTATGCTATCCAGCAAATATTGTTACTCTTCTAAAAGTTGAATATAATCTGTGCTTTGTGTAATGTACAGAGTGCAATTATGCAGTCATAAAACAGAGTGCTCCTCACACTATCACAGGAAGGGTACTTTCTAAAGCCTCTGCTGTCTAAACTACCCTCCTTACACTTCTTTTATCACAGTCACATTCAGTGGTGGCGGGTGCTCCAATTTGGGGGGTGGCAAACAAACCACCTGCACTTACCCCAGCGGGAAGTGGAGTTGGAGACCAGGGGATCCGAGCCAAAGTGTCAGACGTGCCTGGATGACGTGTGAGGAAGGAGAGTGGAAGCCTGTGCTTTTCCTACCGGCCAATCGGGTCTCAGGACCTGCTTCCGTATTGGCTGGGAGGAGAATCAGGAACACAGTAGCAAATATTAATTAAAGTGGGTGGGCTCGGGGTGCCTCCGACTCTAATCACGTGCTTCGAAAAAAAAACAAAAAAACATTGCAATTCATGCATCCAGCGCCCTGCATGTAAATTAGGGGACGGGTGCATGGATTGGGGGGGGCAGCCCCTGCGCCCCATATGGACAGGCCGCCACTGGTCACATTCCAACTTCTAGTGCAGCTTTGAATTTGATTGGAGGCTATAAGAAACATCTAAGCACTGACTTAAAAAACAAAAAACACTTCTCTATATAAGAGACATCAAAGAGCTTACAGAGGGTGTGACTGATAATTCCACTCTTGCATGACAAGTAGGAATTCTCAGATTGCCAAATTACTGACAAAGGGCAGTGGAGTGACCCAGTGCACTGCAGCAATTCTAGCACGAAAACTAAGAAATTGAGCAAATGGGTCATGCATCCTTTGTTCATTTCAAGGTTTCTTTTTCAAGTTCAACTGAAATGTACCTTGAAAGTTAAAGCTAACAAATTCTTAGTTGTAGGGAGTAGGAGAGGAGGAGGGAGAAACAGAGCAGTGCCTTGCCACCCAAGGCTACAGGGATGTGTTCTATTGAGGCACACAGTGTAGGAAGACATAACTCAAATTCAAAATGAATGGGCTGAAGTAGCACTGCACAGCACTGCATGTGAATTGCACGTTCCTGTGAAAATCACATGCAGTTGCTAGCATGAATGAGCCCTAAAATGTAACTTTGTTTAATTTCCTGAAGTTATTTCACCTCAGGCTGATACCCTAAGTTCCAGCTTTTTCTGACCCTCTGGTAACTTCGGACAGGTAATTCTCAAAACACCACTTCATTTTTGTGGAAGAAGGGTTTGTGACTTTCTTACCTCTAGTATACCATTTGGTAGAGATAATTCAGAGTCGCTTTCTGCTGAAAGAGCCTCAGGATTCTTCTCCTGCGCTGGTATACCTCTCTGATCTCATAGGGTCCCTGCCACTTTGTCATAAATATACCCTCTAAAGTAGGCATTAAAAGTAAGACTTTGAGTCCTGGATTAAGGTTCTGATTTTAGCTGACCGATTTATAAACTCTTGCTTCCTTCTCATGAGCTTGCTGCATATATTTCCAAACTATGAGCATGACTGCATATGATCAGTTTGTTTGATTTCACTCCTATTAGTTGTGGCCTCTTGCTTTCATGTTTCCTAAGCTATATCCAGGAGTCATGGGGACATCTATCATAAAAAGTTCAAAGGGGCAAAACCCTGGGAAGGACTGTGGCACTTTCTCTAGTGAGAATATTAAGTATGGTAACAGGAAAGCACAATATTTTTCCATGTTTATCAACCACTTTCTAGCATACCTTTCAGAGTTCTATTGAACCATTCTACTAGCCCATGACTTTGGGGTTGGTACACTATGGTGCATACGTGGGTGATTTTAAACATCTGTCACAGCTTTTTAGTTACCTTTCACATAAAAAGATGTCTATGGTCTGCCAAACTTTTCTTAGGAATACCAGTATAAGAAAACGTTTGTTAAAACCTTACAGGACATGTTTCTGAGAGAGATTGCTATTGGAAACTGGGTAGCATGGTCAAGGACTACCAGTATGAGAAAACGTTTGTTAAAACCTTACAGGACATGTTTCTGAGAGAGATTGCTATTGGAAACTGGGTATCATGGTAAAGGAATACCAGTATGTGCTGGTGCTCCCTGGCATACTTCAGCAGTCAACCTGCTCAAATGGGACCTCAGTTTTAGACAAGGGAACCGGCTAACATTGAAAATGTGGTTGGTGTGCATTCGACACCCAGGGCTAAATTTACAGTATTCCTCAACTGCTTTGTAAATATTTGATCAAAAGAAAACCCTGTTCAATATATTCATCTGTTTTTTTTTTCACCCCTAATTGACCAACACACATTCTTGTGTGAGAGACCATTCCACAACTTGTTCTTCAAATGTTACAGTAAGTTATGGTTTACAGTAAAATGGGAGTAATCCAACTTTTAGCTCTTTATCACGTTTGCCTTTTTCCCTGTTTATGCCAATTTGGAATCTTGCAACTGTGCAGTCACTTCCATGCCTATTTCTGTAATGCATTTAATATTGTCAGCAGTAAATACTTGGGTGTTTACTTCCTACATTTTACACTGCAGTTAAACTTGTTTCCCAGCTAGACTCCTCCACAGCTACATCCTGGATACTGAAGGTTGTTAAAAAGTTCAGCGCCTTGTTTTGTTACACAATAGTATTCCAAAGGCTGCTCCAGGTGACGAGCACCTGTGGTCTCAAAGTTTGAGCATTGAGGTGGATGCATGCCCTGCCACTGCTGCAGTTGAATATGTAGAAGTAGAAGAAGAGAATCGGCTGCACTCCTGAATGATGCAAATATTTACTTTATTGGGAGATCATAAAATCAATACATGGAGAGCATATGGTACAGCGAAATGGTAATGCATTTCACACGCCTTGTTTTGTTAGCTGAATTTTTGGGACAACAAAAAGCCTGGAGCAAGATGTGAAAGATCTAAGCAGAGGTAAGATTCTTTTTTTTTAATAGTTAAATTATGAATTTTATGATGTTGGAATTGAGGGTGAGGAGCATTTTTAAGTTCTGAATGATAGGTGAACCTCTTTTCCCATTCTTCAATGAAAGCCAAAATCTACTTACCCTCTATGGGGATCAGGGCGTTCCATATTAACCCCTTGCAAGCTCAGTAACCTGATTAAGACATTGGTAAGACACTGAGGTGTCTAGTGCATGCTACCGTCACCACTAGTGCTTTCAGAATAATCATTTTAAATTGAGACGCCTTCCAAACACACCTTGTTGCTCAAAGGCATGTAAGTTGCAATGAGCATAGTGGGATTTACATGCTGGCTGCCCTCCAGCAATAGGGGTACCAGCATAATATGATGCTAAAAAGCATGGGCAAAATTCTATAGGAGAAAATAAAAGTGACACAATACATTATCCTTAGTCTTCAAAAATAATCCATACACTTCCACTACTAAATGGTCTTGTAATCTACTGTACTTTTTTTTTAATTGTTTCTTACTGTGTTACCTCATTTTGACATCCTCTGAGAGCTCTAAAACCTCTCCTCTCCCCCTCACTTCTGTTTGCTTGGAACTAGCAGTGTGTGTTAGTTATGGCCATGTGCACTGTTCTATGCACACTACACATCCCATATTGCATCTCAGAAGCAAGTAAGAGAGTGGCTACTTTCCTACATGCAGCAGGATCATGGAGAACAAACGTAGACAAACTTCAAAAAGAAGTTAGATCACAGCAGCAAAAAAATATGAAGATTTGGAGGAGCCTGAGAGCAATAGAAGGTACTTTTGTGAGTTTAAAATATACTGTATACTTGAATAGAGTTTTCTTTTAAACCAGAGTTTAGTCTTACTTTGAAAAATGACCGATGCAAAAATGTTACTTTGCACACTTACTGTAGCTTGTCTATTAATGTTATTATTATTATTATACAGGATTTATTTAGCGCCAACAGTTTACTCAGCTCTTTACAATATAAAGGGAGACAATACAGCAACAATACAATTCAATACAAGAGGGTTAGGAAGGCCCTGCTCCTGGAAGCTTACAATCTAATAAGGAATGGCTAGTGTAACAAAAGGTAATAACTGTGAGGAATGAACTGATTGAAGAAAAAAAAAATCAGTTACTAGCTGAAGGCAGAATGGGAAGTGGGAGATAGCTGGATAGATCAGGGTAGGGAGTTCCAGAGGAGAGGAGAGGCTCTGGAGAAGTTCTGGAGATGAGCATGGGAGGAAGAGAAAAGGGAGCTAGAGAGCAAGCTATCTTGGGAAGAGTGGAGGGGACAGTTTGGGTGATATTTGCAGACAATATTGGTGATGTAGCTTGGGGCAGAGTTGTAAATAGCTTTGCGTGTTAATATTTCGATTTTTATTATTTGGGCAAAGGAAAGCATGTAGAGGGATTGGAAGAGAGGGATGGCAGACGTTGAGTGGTTGATAAGGTAGATGGGTCTGTCAGCAACATTCATGATAGACTGAAGAGGGGATAGCTTGCGGAGAAGTAGGCCAATGAGGAGGGAGTTACAATAGTCAAGGCAAGAGATAACAAGGGAGTGAATAGGCTGCTGTGTGGTTTCAATGGTTAAAAAGGGGCATATTTTGGAGATGCTACGGAGGTGAAATCTACAAGATTTGGACAGTGATTCGATTCGGAGCTGAAAGGACAAGTCAGAGTCCAGGATTACACCTAGTACCCTGGCAAGAGGGGAGGGACTGATAGTTGTATTATTGATCTTGATAGAGATGTTGGGGGGAGGGGGGGGCACAGTCAGGAGGGAATATTATGAGCTCAGTTTTAGAAAGATTGAGTTTGAGAAATGAGAAAATGGTGTAACACCCATGCTGATATGTCAGTTAATAAGTTAGTAATGTGAGAGGAGCCTGAAGGGGTGAGGTGAGGAGTAGAGGGATATATTTGGCTGTCATCACCATAGAGATGGTACTGGAAGCTGTGGGAGTTTATCAAGCTATTGATATTTAAAAATGTCTTTGTGCACACGCTAACACCTGTGAATCCAGTGTTCCCAGGAGTAGGGTGTAAGATGTGTTCTCCAGATAGTCAATGTATTTCTCTGGTGTCTCTGACACTTGGATTTGAGATTGATTTGAGGTGTGTACAGTGCTGAAAGAAGCATCGAAAAGTACAGATATTTTCATCCAGCAGATAGAAATGCTGTTTTTTAATGGATAATTTAATACCTTGTCTGAGAAAAATTTGCAGGAAAAGTAGAATACAGGCCCTCATTTAAATCTTAAAAGGAAAAGGACATTATAATGTTTTTGGTTAGTTTTATTTCAGCTGGTTTCTAATCTATTGTTTTAAAGGATTCCCTGGGCACTATGTGTTAGCAAAAGAGAGTTTTCTGATAAACAATGAACTATTGCTGCAATAACTGATTGAGTCTTGTATGCAATCAGCATCGTTGAGAGTGATACAATAAGCACAGGAAGAGCAAGGTGGGCCAAAGTGCAGCGGTTTAAGCCATAGGGAAATGTATTAAGCAGACAGCCAAATGGGTACTCATATAACATGGGAGATAAATGAGCATAAATACAAAGGTACTAAGTCACAGTAGGAGCCCTGTGGTATATCACTGGAGGTTTGGCAGCGGCAGGATTGATGTAACTGCTGTGTGTGAAGTGTAGTTATTTCAACCCCAAGGACATTATGAACTGTATCAATGGACTTTGATTTTATGTTTGTTAAGTCTCTATTATAAGACCTTTGTTTTTATCATTTGATCCCAAACTGTCATTGGCAATTTTTTTTTTGTGCCATTCTTTTCTTTTTGAGAGTGATACAATGCTTCACATGTGAAAGGCAGAATAAAGCTCTACCTGCTGCTGAATAGTACTACATAATGTTAATATGCAATATTTCAAATTTTCCTGATGAAAAAACATATTAAAAAATTGTATTTATTGTAGTCCTGACTGTATTAAACCAATAAGTGGTTGGGATGGGCACTAAAGTGTGCATGTTGCCCCTTGCCTTGTTGAGACTTTCAGATGATTTAATAAATGGTAAAACCATGTGGAGATGACCTTAGGGCCATGTCAGACTAGTAATCCTCATACTGGTAACAACTCACCAACAGCAGGATTGCTATGCAGGAAATATCGGGGCAGTAAAATACTTTCCTGCTTGCATGGGTTGTACCCTCCCTGTCTGGATGAGCAACGCATTGCTCTCTCTTTGGCTACTTACAATCTGTCCTAGTTTCATCATTAAGGGAGCTCATCTAGCTGGCGAGGGAGTAACACATGTAAGCAGGTGACTATTTCACTGAAGATTTCATTGATCCTGTCCCTAGTGAGTTATCTTCAACAACTGATTCTCTCCTCTGACATGGGCCTTACTGTTATATCGAAGAGATGATGATTGCTACATCCAAGCCTTCCTTTTCTTGTCTTGGCGGTAGCAGTGAGCTCACTTAATTTATATACAATGACGTAACACTGTGTTAGTGAGGTGATGCTCTTGTACGGTATTAGTAACAGCAGTAACACCATTATACACTATATTGATGCTGACATCAATCAACCATCTTATTAGTGGCATTTCTGGGTTTACAATTAAGGCAGTTGAGGTAATTAAAGTGGCTTGTAATTTATCCTGTAACTACATCCACATATAGAGCAGTTCAATATATTGACTGTAAAAAGGAATCCAGTTTGGTTGTGCAATTATATCTCTGCACTAACACACCTATGGACATGTTCTTCCTAGTTAATTGCATGCAGTATGTTATGCTGTAAGACAGGCAAATTAGTTGTTTATTTAAGCAGCACTGCATAACCCTTTTTACCTGAAGTCGCATGTCCTAGTGTGACATTGCTCTGAGACAGTTGGGTCCTGACACTCTATAGAGTGGAATATAGATGTTATGCTATAAATATTCTTGCACGGCTATTCATGTCACAATGGGTTGTTTTTACCATCTAATGGTTCAGAGACAAAATAGACTACTTTGATAATATTAAGCTGCAAAACTTAATGGAAATATAGAGTGAAGTTTACTTAAAGTGTTACTAAACTCACAACAGTAAAAACAGTCAGTATATGCAGAAGAGCATGCTTGTTGCTCACTGTGGAACTTAAGGGGTTAATCCTCTGCATTGTGTAAAAAGGCTGTTTTATTTTGTATGGCCAGATACTTCCTTCTTGCACTGTCTATCTGTGTAATGCCATACTACATGCAGGCAAGGTGGTAATATGCACATGCTCTATTCGGTCTCTTATTCTGTGTTGGAGATTTCCTGTTTCAGTTGAGTTTTTTAGGTCACATGGTATTGACATCACACATGTGGGTGTGTATAGAGATTCTAAATGACAGCCCAGTCCCTTCCTCCTCCTCCGTGCCCAGTAACTATAAAAAACACAAAAGAGAAAAGAGGCGCCTCTAAGTGTAATATGCACAGTTTATTTTGACAACTTAAGGGTTAAAAACACTCACATTTGAGCTGAAATCATTTAGCATGGGGTGCATGAAGGTGCAGTCCAGGGTGATCGTCTCTTGGCAAGGTCCAGGTGCTGTGTTATAGGAGTGCAGGCAAAAAAACAAGATCCGTATGGAGAGAAAGGTGGAACAGCCGGCGGGCTCCAAAACGAGGCTTGAGATGCAAACAGCAGGAACAGGCCAATGACGTCACCAGTGTGTGACGCGTTTCCTCGGCGTCCGGATCTGTTGGTGAGAGAGCCGCGCCTCTTCCTCAGACAAAGACTGCATTAGATAGGGTACTGCCCTTAATGTAGTCATGTGTTATGGGAGGGGCTGATGAAGAGATTGGGCAGAATTGTGGGCAAGTAAACCGAGCAATAAACATAAGAGTGATCGTACTACAACACATCATGAAACGGAATGGAAATAAATAATACATTAAAATAGAAACGATTATACTGTGTGGAGTCACTGATTATTTAAAAAACAATAATATATAAGAGATAAGGGGACCATAGTAAAAGGGGGGGCCATTATATTAATAAAGCAGCAGGGAACGCCGCCTGGATAATCTATGGACAAATGCAGGGAATGCAGTAAAAAATACGAAAAGAAATGCAGAAAAATCTCCTGCCAGGAGGACAATATGCTGAATAGGTTGCATGAATATAAACATGTGATAAAATCATGTGGAACAACATATTTGTGTATATACATTAATAGGTATTGACATGTGTTAAAATGGAGAATAAAAAATTATTTTAAAAATAAAAATAAAAATGGGAGTAGATATAAAATGTTAATCCTGGGGATGGACATGTAATGGCTAAGAGGTAAAAGGTGGCCGATAAGAATATGATAATAGGTCCATGTCTGTATGCATACCTCTATAGACAAAACCCGTGCTTCGGACGTTCTTTCCCCTGGGGGCTTGAACGAAAGTATAGAGACTTCCTCGATACTATACTCTCTTATTCTCCTTTCCCCCCTTTCTTTTTCCTTTCCCTCCTACCATAATTCTTCCCCTATTGGGTTTATATATGTATATTGCCACACATACATATATGCATGACATGTGGTCTCGACTATCAGCCCACGCTCCATATAGAGAGAAGCAAAGTGGCCCTCAGTCACACATGTCCGCATGTATGTTCCCACTATTTCAGTATGCGCATATGCACTAAACCATTTTCCATCATGCAGGTCGCAGTTCTGTGCGCATATGCTTTGTGTTCCTCCGGAGCACAGGTTTTGTCTATAGAGGTATGCATACAGACATGGACCTATTATCATATTCTTATCGGCCACCTTTTACCTCTTAGCCATTACATGTCCATCACCAGGATTAACATTTTATATCTACTCCCATTTTTATTTTTAAAATAATTTTTTATTCTCCATTTTAACACGTCAATACCTATTAATGTATATACACAAATATGTTGTTCCACATGATTTTATCACATGTTTATATTCATGCAACCTATTCAGCATATTGTCCTCCTGGCAGGAGATTTTTCTGCATTTCTTTTTGTATTTTTTACTGCATTCCCTGCATTTGTACATAGATTATCCAGGCGGCGTTCCCTGCTGCTTTATTAATATAATGGCCCCCCCTTTTACTATGGTCCCCTTATCTCTTATATATTATTGTTTTTTAAATAATCAGTGACTCCACACACTATAATCGTTTCTATTTTAATGTATTATTTATTTCCATTCCATTTCATGATGTGTTGTAGTACGATCGCTCTTATGTTTATTGCTCGGTTTACTTGCCCACAATTCTGCCCAATCTCTTCATCAGCCCCCCCCCATAACACACGACTACATTAAGGGCAGTACCCTATCTAATGCAGTCTTTGTCTGAGGAAGAGGCGCGGCTCTCTCACCAACAGAGCCGGACGCCGAGGAAACGCGTCACACACTGGTGACATCATTGGCCTGCGCCTGCTGTTTGCTGTTTGCATCTCAAGCCTCGTTTTGGAGCCCGCCGGCTGTTCCACCTTTCACTCCATACGGATCTTGTTTTTTTGCCTGCACTCCTATAACACAGCACCTGGACCTTGCCAAGAGACGCTCACCCTGGACTGCACCTTCATGCACCCCATGCTAAATGATTTCAGCTCAAATGTGAGTGTTTTTAACCCTTAAGTTGTCAAAATAAACTGTGCATATTACACTTAGAGGCGCCTCTTTTCTCTTTTGTTGTTTCAGCAATTGGAGTCTGGTTCTGCTCTGTTTCTCCTGGATGGCTGCCTACAAGTGCCCATGGACTTTTATAGACTGACTTTTATTTATATGTATATGGTTCTGTCTGCCCTATTATTGCATCACGTGAGCCTAGCATCCATATACCTTGATCTACACCCTCTGTTATAATAGTATGCACATTCCCATAGTGTTGCCTATACCCGCATTGTGATTCTGTTTATCCCATACCTTATCCCCTATATGTATATATGGGGCTGTGCGCATTCACCCATCTTGTACTAAAAAAAACACAGTGGGTGGGATATCACATGTCGATTTGTGGTAGATCCGCCTCCAATAAAAGCACACGGACACAGACTGCAGTGGATTTCTAGAGCATGAACTGAGCATGTCATTGGCAAAGCACCAATCAGCTCTGGCCAGATTGTGGGTGAAGGGTCACTGCTGCAAAGGAAGTTTCATCAGAGGAGAGTGAAATCTCCTCCTACTAGAGTTACCACCTCATCCCTTTAAACCCAAACACATATGAACTACACAGGTTCTGAGGGTAATTTATTGCAGATGAGGCACCAAGTGAGTTTAATTACCACCTTAATCAGCCACAGAACCAATGTAATTAACATGTGTTCGGTTTTAAAGGGATGAGGTGGCAACTCTACCTCCTACATGAGCTTTGGGGAAGCCCTGGGTCCTTGCAGTTTATCACCTGAATGCAATATACAGATAAAAAAAAGGTATACAGCAGCAGTATTTTTATATAAAAATAAGATTTAGAAGCACTGTGGGGGGGTGAATTGTTTTTATATTACTGGGTTTAGTAACACTTTAAATTTGTGATGTGAATTTTTTTTTTACCTGCATCCTGTTACATAGTTTTAGAATTTTATTTTTTAAACAGAGGCTAATTCATTGATACTAGGTTGTGTTTCTATCTCAGACAATGTTTGCCTTAATCAATAAAGAATTGTTATCATAAAGTGCTAACCCATAGACCTAATCAGAATTCATTCTGTGAATACCAGGCCACTTGCCAGGCCTTAAGAGTTATTCGCCACCCTTTGTCGCAATTGCGGTGCATAGAAACTGTATGCATTTTGCACCGCACTGCTCAGCACTCAGGGGCGCTGTTGCAGTGTGAACAGGACACATAGAAAACAATTGTTTTCTATTGCACTTGCAGAGACCTATGCTTTGCTAGTGCAGAAATCACAGACCCTCTTTTACATCAGTGTCTTCAGTCCCCCCTTCACATCAAAGGCCCCCCAATCACAGACCTTCATCACAGACTGACCCACCCATCACAGAACCCCCATCATAGACTGACCCCCACTCCTCCAATCACACACCCCCATCACAGACTGACCCCCCCAATCACAGAACCCCATCACAGAACCCCATCACAGAATGACCCTCCCAATCACAGACTGTTCCCCCATCACAGACTGATCCCCCATCACAGACTGACCCCCTATCACAGACTGATTCCCCCTTTCACAGAACCCCCATCACAGACTGACCCCCCTATCACGGACTGATCCCCTCATCACAGACTGACCTCCCATCACAGACAGAGGGGGGAGTGCAGTGATATTATGGAAGACATGGACCTGCCATGCTGTGAACATAGCAGCAGGAGGCAGGCAGGTGGATGAGCCATTTATAGTGGCGCCCGTTCTATTGGAATGCTCATGCTGCGAGCCTGTGCGGAGCGGGGATGTGCAGCTGGAGAGAGGTGGAGAGGGGTGGTCCCAGGTGGCTGTTGAATTCCTATAGAACTGGCGTGTGTGCTACGGGGGGGGGGTGGTGGGGGGGGCTCTGGCTATATATTCTCGGTACAGCACAGCCCTGTTCATACTCGCACTACTCATAATTCCACTCGCCAAATGTGAGCAGGTGAGTGGAGTTTTTGAGGGCTGATGTAATTGCTTAAAGCCCAACACCAGCTTTTCTCCACACTTATTTCCTGCCTCCCTTCTGTTCTGACTCCCCCCATAACCTTATTCGTTTTAAATCTGCATACATACCTTTTCTCTGGTGTCTCAGTCATTCAACACTTATGGGATTGTCCGGTGTCTGTGTTCCTCATTGTATGCTGTGGTTCTGACTTTTATGTTATCACAGGACTAACTAATGACATAGGAGTCAGAAGAATTAGCCATAGCATGTAGTGGAGGTCAAAGGCATCCTTTACGTATGGAAGTGTTGAATGATACAAAAAACACTGATGGAGGCTGCAGAGCTGGAACAGAGGGGATGTAGGAGGCAGGCTTCCAGAGAAGTGAGTATAATACTTATTCTCTAACTGGGATCCTTTATTTAACCTCCGTCCTCAAGTACCCCCAACAGGCCATGTTTCCAGGTTTTCCTTTACTTTGCACAGCTGCATAAAATCAATATCAATGACATGGTATTGATAAGAGCTATTTCATCTAAGGGAAGTTCCCAAAACATGGCCCGTTGGGGGTACTTGAGGACTGAGGTTGAGAACCACTGCTTTATTTGTAATTCTTGATTCCCCCTGACAAGGTTGCTTTAAGTCTGTGATCTACCAGATTTTCCCCGATCATTGACTTACCTAGTTTTACTTCTTAGTTGTATGCTGCATACATGTGCATAACTTTACATATATCCACATTAACCCTGATTTGCCATGTAGTTGACCAATCACACAGTGCATCCAAAGGATAGATACCAGAGTGTGTAAGAGCTTGTAAGAACTGTATTCTGCTACAAAGTGACAGAACTGTATTCTGCTACAAAGGCCTGGGCCCCTCACATTTGCTGTGCAAGATGTGGTGTCGAACTAAGAGCTTGGCTCAGAGGAACTAGGAAGTGTTGAGACTATATTACCAATGTTTTGGACCAGGGCGGTGCTGTGGACATAGAATATCTTGATTTCAGCAAGGCATGCGATAGAGTTCCACATAATGATCTGATACAAAAGTTTTACAAGCTAGGGCTTAACCCTTGGGTGGTTCAGAGGATATGCAGTTGGCTAAAGGATAGATACCAGGGTGTGTAAGAGCTTGTAAAAACTGTATTCTGCTACAAAGTGACAGAGTGTGCTATTTTTAAACATAGGAATAATACTTTTATTCTCAAACTATATATCATTTATAAACAGGTCAAAAATAATAGTCCCAAAACGGAACCTTGGGATACACTGTTTATAGTCATTTACTATTACTCTCTGAATTATTGATAACACTTTTTAAATTAATATATCTTAACTTTTAAATGAGACATTTGCAAGAAACATTTTATACACTTTAGTAATGTCCAAATACATTACAGTCATGGCAACCCCTTAGTCTAGGTTTCTGCTTACTTCCACATAAACTGAACCTTAGCTGTAATAATCAGTTGTCTGCCTACATGTTCTAATCTACACTAGGAAACTGGCTGGATGCCCTAAGTGTCCCTTATGCTTTCCTTTCCAGGTGTATAGGAATGCCTGAAGGGTTTCTAGAAGAATAAATTAGGAGACCTGTGTAATCATTGTTATAAACATTCTATTTAAAAATGTAGAATAATCTGAAGTGATTGCATGTACTATTAAAGTAAATGAAATGATTTATATGGTCCATTAATGGGGGAATAGCTGGAAGACATGGCTGCTCATATGCTGTGCCAAACAGGTACCATATGCAACAGACCTGTATGTAGAGTACTTCTTAGGCCATACATGGAGCAAGTTTCTTTCCTTCCGTCCCCACTGGGAGAAGACAGTGATTATTGCTAGCTGCTATAGTAGACACTAACGATAATCACAAGAGAATTCGGCAGGCTGGTTGTACCCAAGTTGATCGATCATTCAACTTGGTACATTCAGCCTGCCCATTAACGGTTTGAATCTTGGCTAGTTCAGCAGGAACCGTGTATGACCGGCATTACTTGATACATGACCAGTCATGAACAGAGTGGCCAACGGGGAAATAGATATCACTGCACAATTACAATTTTGCTTCCTGAACACTTTTGGGTTTTTCTTATAGATTTCTGGCTTCTAATCATGAAAATAACCTATATTTTAACCTATCATATATGATTTAATAGAAATGTTCTGTTTTTGCAATTTCTTCTTACATGTATTTTTAGTTCACAGATTATTGATTGCATTATGAGATGCTTGGTGTAGCTCATGCATGTCCAGGAATGCACTCAGGGCATATTGCATTACATTTGTAGAACTAGCACAGTTTGAGCATGCCTAGGCATGCTTAAGCGGGATGGATGCTGCCTGGAAAGGCTAAAAGCAGCTTGCACGCACAAATGCTACTCATTATGTTGCTATCAGTTTCCATGTATTTGGTGTGATTGTTTCAAGGCATAGCATTGTCTTTGTACATGTAATTTACATAACAAGTAAACCAGTTATTGACTTATATAGGATGACTGGTGGCAGCAGCAATGTCCTGTCAATGTCAGAACAGCCATGATATATTCTGCCGCATTTCTGGCAAGTACATACTTGGATCTCAAATACGCACCATGATTGGACTTGTTAGGAGAGTATATTAACTGTACTTTGGTTGTAAGATTGGTGATCAAGACAAGGCCTGGGCCCCTCACATTTGCTGTGCAAGATGTGGTGTCGAGCTTGGCTCAGAGGAACTAGGAAGTGTTGAGATTATATTACCAATGTTTTGGACCAGGGCGGTGCTGTGGACATAGAATATCTTGATTTCAGCAAGGCATGCGATAGAGTTCCACATAATGATCTAATACAAAAGTTTTACAAGCTAGGGCTTAACCCTTGGGTGGTTCAGTGGATATGCAGTTGGCTAAAGGATAGATACCAGAGTGTGGTTGAAAATGGGGTTCACTCAGAAGAGAGACCAGTCACTAGTGGTGTGCCACAAGGCTCTGTACTAGGTCCTGTTCTACTTATTATATATGTAAGTGATATAGGTAAAGGTTTGTTGGGCAAGGTATGACTTTTTGCTGATGACACAAAGGTGTGTAACAGGGTTCATATCCCAGGAGGTGTCTATAACATGGAACATGATTTGGCATTGCTGGAAGATTGGTCAATGCAGTGGAGACTGCGGTTCAATGTTTCTAAATGTAAAATAATGTACTGAGAGAGTTCAACATTGGGAATACAGTGTTAGCCAGCACTACAGAGGAAATTGCAAAATGAGCAAACAGTGTGACCAGGCAGTGAGAAAAGCAAATAGAATTCTGGGATGTATCAGTAGAGGGATCACCAGCAGGAGGAAGGAGGTTCTGATTCCTCTATATAGATCTTTAGTGATACCTCATTTAGAATACTGTGTCCAGTTCTGGAGACCACACTTACAGAAAGAGATTGATAAAATAGAACAAGTCCAGAGATGGGTAACAAAAATGATGAAAGGTCTGGGGGATAAAACATATCGAGAGCGACTTCAGGAACTTAATAGGTACAGTCTGGAGGAAAGAAGGGAGACATGATTGAAACCTTTAAATAAATCAAAGGGGTGAATAAGGTTCAGGAGGACATTTTTTTCAATATAAATACAAAATTGCGCGGTTGTGCGACGTTGTACCCAAACAAAATTTGTGTCCTTTTTTTCCCACAAATATAGCTTTCTTTTGGTGGTATTTGATCACCTCTGCGTCGTTTCTGATCACCGCTATAAACAAAAGAAGCGACAATTTTGCAAAAAAAAAAACAATATTTCTTACTTTTTACTGAAATACATATCCAAAAAAAATATATAAAATAACATGTATTTATTGGTTTTGGCCGATTTATATTCTTCCTCATATTTTTGGTAAAAAAAAATTGCAATGGGCATTTATTGATTGGTTTGTGCAAAGGTTGCCGCGTTTACAAACCATGAGAAATAATTTTTTTACAATTTTTTTTTTACTAGTAATGGTGGCGATCTGGCATTTTTATCGGAACTGCAATATTGGGGCGGACATGTCGGACATTTTTGACACTTTTTGGGACCAATGACATTTATACAGCGATCAGAAATGTGAATATCCACTGATTACTGTATAAATGCCATTGGCAGGGAAGGGGTTAACCTGCAGGGGGAAATGAAGGAGTTAACTGTTCCCTGTGTGTGTTCTAACTGCATGGGAGCTGGGCTGCTAACTGATCTAGAGTGCAGGGATCAGTAGATCTCTGACATGCCGCCTGACAGAGCGGGGAACCGCAGTGTTTACATCAGCAGTTCCCTGTTCTGGCTCTGTCACAGGCCATTGAGTCCACCCGAACCACTGGCCCGCTCAGAGAGCGTGCGGTGGGCACGAGCATGTGCCACCAGCGGGGCGCGCTCGTCCCTGGCCGTCGTGTCCATGAGTGGCGACTATAAGCGGATATTTGCGGCACAGAGCCACACTGTTGCTGCTTATAGTCGCTACGCGGTCGGGAACCGGTTGATGATTGGAATAAACTACAAGCAGAGTTAGTGAGACAGTCAACAGTAAATGGCTTCAAACATGCTTGGGATAAACATAAATCTATATTCAGACAATAAAGTTCACAAAAAAGAAACCAAAACTGTCTTTTCCTGCCTGATGATATGGAGAGAACAGACTGATCAGGTAGTAGACTGTTACCTCTGTTTTCACCTGGGGATCTGAACAGTAACACATCACCTGTATAGGAGTGTCCCATCTCTGGATGAAGGAGCACACAGGACACAGCAGACAGCTGCATTGACAGTCTGGGGGTCTGCTAGATGTACTAGCAGATTTTAATGCACTAAGAAATTGAAGCCAAACTCCAGCGAATACTTTATAAGCAGTTACAGCAAATATTATTTTTCCTTTTTACATAAATAAATAAATAAAAGCTGATCATTGTAAGCACCCCTGTTATTGTCAAATTGTTTATCTCATCTCTGTAACAGCTGGAGAGCTTGTTATGTTAAAAAACACAGACTTATTGGCTAGGTCAGTGGTTCTCAACCTCAATCCTCAAATAGCCCCAATGGGCCATGCTTTGGGAACTTCTCTTAGATAAAATAACTCTTATCAATACCATGTCAATAATATTGATTTAAAGTAGCTGTGCAAAATAAAGGAAAACCCGAAAACATGGCCCGTTGGGGGTACTTGAGGACTGGTACCATAACTATTCTCAATAAAATAGATTCTCTTCAAGGGTTTCGTACCGGGTAACCCCGATAAACTCCTAACTCCAACTCTTGGTGACTGGATCGGTTATTCAGACACAAAAAATTGTATTGTTCGAGAGGTCGACAATGTCTCTACTCTATTTGTTAAACTGTTATTGTCCCCACGAATGTTACTAGTCGAAAATAAATAAATAAATACATTTTTCCTTTTTATTATAAACGACATTGACGAATATTTCATAAGCGACCTCAAACCGAA
>BLSH010052297.1:401579-411695 GCA_018402905.1 Glandirana rugosa | reverse complement strand
GTGTCTTCCGGGTGGGACCTGTTCCCTCTCATCGATTCTTGAGGGAGACAAATGTGGAAGAGCTGGAGGGAGGTGAAAGGGTGGGCCACACACGGATCCCCCCACCACTAATTTGGGGGTTTTTCCTCACATTTTGATTATTCAGTCCTTTTGAAGATATATTCGGAGACTTTCTCTGATTTCCAGCCCTAATCCATCTGGTAACTGTTTTCTACAAACAGGTGATGATTGGTGTGATGGTAGCCTCTGGTATGATCTACCCGTAATTTCGAACAAACCTGAGTTGCAGCCACCTACCAAAATACTTACTGTCCCTTCTTTAATGTGCAGCCCTGCCTGGCACCATACAGCTTTTACCGAAATTAGTTATGGTTGTGTCCAGCTTATACTTCACATGTATGCCACTTGGCTTATTTATTCCTCAGGGAACCAAAGTTTCACAGTGAGTTTTCTCCCTGAGGAAGAAGTTTATTACACATTTGAATTAAAACTTCGAAACATGTTGGAGAGGAAGCCAAGCCTTCACTACCTGGATACATTCCAATTGTCGGTTTGCTAGCTTCCACACCGTTGTTTTTCTCTGTATATTATTTGGTTCTATCTGTATATTTTATCATGATGACATATGACAATTAATGTATTTGTCATGTGATCACTTTTAACTTTGATTCAATAAATTGTATACTTTTCCTATACCATTTTGATATTATTTCGATACCAGTGGGAATTCTGTGTTGCGGCAAATCCCTGTGGGCCATTCTCATGTTGTTCAACTCAGGTTTGTGAGGGAACATTTTTTAGGACAACTTCAAAAATAAAAAACACTGAATAAATAAGTCAGATTAATAAGCCAGCCCTTAAATTGGAAGAGTACTTCCATGTACACAGCTACACAGGCCAAACATACACACTATTCAATGAAGGGTACAAAGGGGAATAGGAATATGTAAAAGGCAGTAACCTGTAGCAGCCACATTTCAGCCTGGATGAATACCAAGTGGCATTCTAATATGTGGTTGTCATAACACTTTTTGTCTATGCGTTTCGCTGACAAAGCTGCTTCTTCAGGACTGTGGACATATAACATCTAACTTGACTGTCAAAAAAGTAATTACACTAAAAGATAAACAGAACATATCATCAGATATATATACATAATAATCAGAAATGAAATTAACATATGATGCCAGAATAATAACAATATAAGTAAAACACATAAACAAACAAAAAAAACAATACAAAAAAATATTTCTATAACATCAGGGCAAAATTACTGGGGGGAAGTGCCCTAGTGTAAGGCTCCTAATATATGTTTAACATCCCCAAAATATCATAAGATATATAAAAATTGATGAGGAAGTTATTAACAATGAATCATCTACCTGATATACATAAGGTTATAAAAGGGTGCATATACTGTATGTGCACATATTCACTCTTTAATTACATTATGTATATCAGGTAGTTGATTTGTCGTTAATAATTTCCTCAGCTATTTTGATATCTGTTGATAGTTTAGTGATGTTAAACATATATCAGAAGTGTTACACTAGTGCATTTTGTCTTTTTAACATAAGAACACTAGGGCATTTACTCTGGGTTTTTTTGTTGCTTATTTTATGTCATATGGCGTGTCACATTTTTTAAATTACTGTATTACTTTTTTCTTTATTTAATTTTTATGTTTTATTTTATGTTTCTTACTATGTGCTACATTCATATTTGGCTCTATAGGAAGCATCTATCTAACGTGGAAATGCATTTGTGCCCCATGGCTTGTGTCCCCGCATTCTTCGTTGACATTTGTGGCACGTTCTGTCACTATCGTGGAGAGGTGCAGACTTTGATATTGGTTCCCCCAACTTTGATTAATTGGGGGACGTGCACTGTGCCGTTGCTCTGTTGCACTCCAGCTTGGAGTGTGTACTGCATAAAGATGATGTCAGTGTGACACAACTCCCTGTTTGGTGTCACTTCCATTTTTTGTGCTCCATCTTGAAGTGCACTGCAGAATACTGGTGCCTGATGTGGGAAGGAGCCCATCCAGATGCCAACTACTGTGCGGCAGCTTTACAAATGTTTATCTAGACCCATTCACAGACTGGGGGCATCCCCAGGATGGCACTGGGTGCCATATTTAAGGAGCCTTGTGAGTGTGCATACCTAGAGGTTTAACTTTTTGTGATTCTGAGGGGTATTTGCATTTGCCTATTCCTGTTTTTGGTGAGCTGTTTATTTAATTTTGAAGCATTTTTTCTTCATCTCTTCTGTGGTAAACTCTGTTATTATGTGATCTAAAATTCTGTTTTTGGTACACATTTAAATTTTGCATCTTATTAGTTTCTGGCCAGGCTCTTCTTTTATGTTATGTGCGTCAGGGCTGGGCTCAGCCTGCCCTTCCCTTCCCCACCTGGTCCTTTAAAAGGGTATTTGACGTTCCCGCACGCTCCACTACCACTGCCGATTACGCCCGAGACATGCCTACTGAGCTGGAGAGGTTGAACACGTTTACCATTCACATTGACTCTAGACTCCGAGAGAGAGACCTTCCTTTAAGGAATGCTTGTGACAGCCTCCTGCACATTGGGCTCCGAGCTTTGTAGTCCCACCGTGCCTCCCTCCCCTCCCATACCTCCTGGTTTTCAGCCTGTCCGTGAAGTAGAAGCCATGCAGTTGGGCTTCACACGTCTCTCTGGGGATGAGAGAGCCTTTAGGAGGAGCTAGAGATTGTGCCTTTATTGTGGCCAGGCAGGTCACTTATTGAAGTCTTGTCCTACCCATCCAGCAAATGCCTGCACCTAAGGTCCTGTAGGGGACAGACCTTAGATGTCATTGTTACGTCCCCAGTTATACAGAAGGATAAGCCTCTGGTTCCGGTTAGCCTTTCTTGGTCTGAGTCATCCATCGAGATACAGGCTCTAAAAGACTCTGAGGCTGCAGGCCTGTTCATAGATAGTACCTTTGTGTCTAAGCTCTCGATTCCACTGCAGCTTCGGGCTACTCCACTTGCCATTGAGTCTATTAATGGGGGACCTCTACAGCTTGCCCAGCTGACGTATGAGACTGCTCCATTGACCATGGCCTAGGGGCTCTTCACCATGAGATAATCGTATTCCAAGTAATTTCCTAATTTTCCAGTGGTTATTGGTTATCCTTGGTTACAGAGGCACAACCCCTCTTTTGATTTGTTTTGTGCTGAGGTTCTTTCCTGGTCACCACAATGCAATAATACATGTTTTCAGAAAGTGTCTAAGGTCTGGTGTACCTCGTTACTCTCCTCCCTGCTGGAGGAATACCGCACATTTAGCGATGATTTTGAAAAAGGTCAAACCAGTATTTTACCTCCACACCGGTCGTATGATTGCGCAATTGACCTTCAACCTGGTGCCATACTCCCTCGTGGCCGGGTTTACCCTTTTTCTGTCTCGGAGGATAAAGCCATGGAGGAGTATGTCGCAGACGCACTTTCTCGTAAATCCTCATCTCCTTCTGGTGCTGGCTTCTTCTTTGTGAAAAAGAAGAGTGGTGAACTGAGACCTTATATCGATTATCGGGGTCTCAATCACTTCATGATTAAGAATGCTTATCCGATTCCATTGATAACAGAGTTATTTGACTGCCTCAAGGGGGCAACGGTTTTCACGAAGCTTGATCTGAGAGGGGCATACAATTTCATGAGGATCAAGGAGGGCAATGAGTGGAAAACTGCATTTAATACTAGGACAGGCCATTACGAATACCTCGTAATGCCGTATGGTCTTTGAAATGCTCCGGCAGTTTGCAGGAGTTCATCAACAATGTCTTTCGAGATTTGTTGCAGCAATGTGTGGCGGTTTATCTTGTTGATATCCTCATATATTCCAAGTCCCTAGAGAGCCACCGCACAGATGTCTGCAGTGTGCTTCAGAAGCTGAGGGATAATAACCTGTATTTTAAATTGGAGAAGTGCGAGTTCCATCATGAACAGTTTAAATTCCTGGGTTATGTCATTTCCACTGCTTGTTTTTTGATGGACCCAGAGAAGCTATCGGTAGTTCTTCAGTGACCCCGACCCGTGGGTTTACATCCACTACAACGTTTTCTTGGCTTTGCCAATTATTATCGGAAGTTTATGCATAACTTCTCATCTCTAGTCAAGCCCCTGACTGATAGGACCAAAAACTACGGTAACCCACAGAATTGGTCTCTGGAGTCCATTAAGGCCTTTGAAAGTCTCAAGGCTGCCTTTGTTTCTGCTCCTGTGTTGGCACATCCAGATCCCACGTTACCCTTCATCCTTGAGGTTGATGCATCCGAGACTGGAGTTGGTGCCCTTCTGTCTCAACGTTCCACCTCCGAGAGCGCCATGCATCTTTGTGGCTACTTTTCCAAGAAGTTGTCTCCTGCAGAATGCAATTACGAGATTGGGGACAGAGAATTATTAGCAATCATTTTAGCCCTTAAATAATGGAAGCATCTTCTTGAGGGTACCACTGTTCCAGTTCTCATTTTGAATGATCACAAGAGTCTCACATTCTTGTCTGAGGCTAAACGCCTTTCCCCCAGGAGGGCGCCATGGGCTCTGTTCTTGTCAAGCTTCAGTTAGTCTCATTCTTACCCGGTACTAAGAATGCAAGGGCCGATGCATTGTCACAACAGTTTTCCTCCGCTTTCAAGATGGAGTCGGTTCCTGTTTCTGTGATACCTCCTGATCGTATTCTGGCTACAGTACGTACCAGTCTCACTTCACCTTTGGGTGACAAGATTCTTGCTGCTCAGATCCATGCTCCTCCTGAGAAATCTTGTGACCACTGCTTTGTCCTTGAGAGTCTACGTACTGCTGTGCTCCAGACTTGCCATTCTCTCAAAGCTGCTGGTCACCCAGGGATAAATCAACTCATTTGGGCTATTTCCCAACAGTTCTGGTGGCCTAGTCTCCATGTTGATGTAGCTGCCTTTGTAGCAGCCTGTTCAGTGTGTGCTCAGAACAAAATACCACAACATATTCCAGTGGGTCTTCTACAACCCCTACCCAATGGAGAGCGGCCTTGGACCCAGCTGTCTATGGATTTTATTGTGGAGTTAC
This sequence comes from Glandirana rugosa, assembly GCA_018402905.1. Classification (NCBI taxonomy): domain Eukaryota; kingdom Metazoa; phylum Chordata; class Amphibia; order Anura; family Ranidae; genus Glandirana; species Glandirana rugosa. The sequence goes on along the minus strand of BLSH010052297.1, from coordinate 406,630 downwards.
CTAACTCTCAGGGTAACACAGTTATCCTTATGGTGGTTGACCGATTCTCTAAGCTTTCACATTGTATTCCACTTAAGAAGTTGCCCATGTCCAAGGAACTGGCATCCTTTTTTGCACAGGAGATCTTTTGCGTACATGGGCTTCCCAAGGTGATCATCTCGGATGAGGTAGATAATTTAGCTTTCCTTCTCTTCTGTGTATCACCCGCAGTCCAATGTGGCCGCAGAATGAGCCAACCAGTCCTTGAAACAGTTTTTACGCTGCTATATTTCTAACCGCCATAACAACTGGTCTGACCTGTTACCTTGGGCGGAGTTTGCTCACAATAGTGCTGTCAATACCGCTTCCCGATTGTCTCCGTTCATGATGAATTATGGTGTCCAACCAGCCATGTTTCCTGACTCATTTGGAGGAGCATCTTTGTGGTCTTTGTTCCACTTGGGTACAGGTCTAGGAGTCTTTGCGACATGCAAATGATGGGTATAAATGCCATGCTAACTGCAAACACCTACCTGTGCCTTCTTACCAAGTTGGGGAGAGGGTCTGGCTGTCTTCTCACAACCTCCAACTCCGTGTTCCCTCACTGAAGCTGGCACCACGGTTTATTGGGCCTTTCCGTATCCTCCGCAAGATCAACCCAGTGGTTTAGGCTTTAGACCTACCTTCTAATATACAAACGTCTAATGTATTCCATGACCTTTGGTATGAAATTGCTTTACCACCTTGGTACCACGTCCTCATCCTGTTCAGGTTGCGAACCAAGAGGAGTATGAAATACAATGTATCATACGATACCTGGTTCATTGGAAAGGGTACAGTCTGGAGGAGCGTTCTTGGGTCTCACCCTCGGACGTACATGCTCCTGTTCTCCACTGTGTTTTCCAAAAACGTTCTCCCCTCAAGCCCATTGGCCCCCCAAGGGAGGGGCATTGAGGGGAGGGTACTGTTAGGGCTAGGCTCAGCCCACCCTTCTCAGAGCTAGCTGCTCATCTGAGGGTTTATTGCCAGTCTCAGCTTCCACTCTTTCTCACCTGATGTCCATTTCCTGCTCCTTAGCCAGCTCTCCTTGCTATATAAACTGCCTGGATTAGATCTCAGATGCCTTTGCCTGGTAAACATATCTGGAGAAATCTCTGCTGTGGTTTCCTGTGAAAGACTTTGCCTGTTTGACGTTCCCTTCTGGTTCCTGGATTCAAGACCCTGCACGGCTGACTCTCCTCCTGGCGCCTGACCCTGCATGTCGTTGGTTTGATCTTGCTGATCTCTGGACTCCTGTTTCACTGGCTTGCTCTGACTATCCACTCTGATTACTGAACCCTGACTATGTTTTGACCACATTTACTCTGTTTATGTAATTTTACCTTTTTATTAAAAAGTGTGAATTTACTGCACTTCTGTCTTGGTCTGATTCATGGTTCCTGACAGTAGGCGAAGGTCATGAATTCAGAAGATGCAGACAATCCACTTGCTGGTAATATTTTTCCAGATTGGATGAGCAGGATCAAGCGCATAGATCAGTTTGCCATAGCGTTACAGATGCTCCTGAATTGCACTGCTCACCTGGTTCCTCCTACGGGGACTGTTATAGCACAACCTGTGTTGCAGGCCGCTCCTGTTGATGCTCAAGTCTCTGTGCAGGCACCCGCCTCAAATATTACCTCTATAAGGGGTATGTCTGGTTCTGCTTCGCTTCCCCAGCGATTTGGGGGCGATCCAGTTCAATGCAGAGGGTTTCTCAACCAGGTTGGGATATACTTTGAGATGTTGTCCAAGGCGTTCCCCATGGACAGAAGCAAAGTAGGCTTTATGATTTCTTTGCTTTCTGACAGAGCCTTGTGTGATTTTACTGCACTTCTGTCTTGGTCTGATTCATGGTTCCTGACAACGTGGTTTTATGATTCTATGTTTACAGTTCCAGCAACGCCATCTCTCTATATCTATTACAACCTCCGTCTATCTATAGCAGGGATATACAATTTGCGCACCTCCAGATTCTTGCAGAACTAAAAGTCCCATGAGGCATAGCAAGACTCTGACAGCCACAAAGATGACACCCAGAGGCAGATGCATGATGGGGCTTGTAGTTTTGTAACAGCTGGAGGTCCGCTAATTGCATATCCCTGATCTATAGTAAAGCATGAGAAGGAACTTCATCTACACACTGTCCTGGTCAAAATGTAAAATCATTATATTCATTTCCACATTGCATTTCTAGCATCATTTTATTAAAATGATTGTTCTTGAAGTTTGTAAACTTACTTTGTGAAGCTCTCCACATATTTACTTCCTTAAATTCTATGACACATATTTACTGTGCTGTATGAGTAGATGCTGCTGTGTCACACATTCACAGAGCCTGCCTTCTGAGCTACAGAGGAGCTGAGAGGAGGCGTTTCAGGAGGCGGAGTCAATACAGGAATCACTGCTTGCAGGCAACAAGGTACCATGTCATATGTAGTCCTTAGAAATGGAAAGTAAACAGCAGAGAAGAAGCTGGAAAACATGCAGGGAATCCAGGAAGCTGTGGAAAGAATTGGCCAGCAGATGGGCAGAACTTTCAACATGAAAGGAGATTTTTTGAATAAGCTTATATTGGTTTTTCAAAAATAACTATTGTTTCTATTGTGATTGAAATGCTGATGTTAAAAAAATGAAATGTATGCTGTGATCATAAATTTCATTTAATGTAAATTTAGTGAAATGTGTAACATTTTCATAGTTGCAATTTTTTTTAACAGTTCACTGAATGTTTGTTTTTTACTTGCTTCTTGTAGTTGTTCTTCAACTAGTTAAAACAAGCCAACATTTCAAGGACCGACATTTTGATACTGGATCCCATCTTCAGCAGAATTTTTTTTCCAGAAAACAGTTTGGAGATATGCTGATGTCTTCAATCAGTGCACTTATTTATTTTGTAGCAGGCCTTTGATCTTGTAAACCTGCAGATTATATTTAAAGCTGTGAGTGATCAGGAGGTGTTGGGTAATCCTTGTGCAGTATACTTTATAGCTATCTGTCTAGATTTGAGAAAGCCTCTCCGGCTTCATTTTCTTCCTCATCTGACAAATAGCTCCCTTAGGAAATTTAAACCAGTTACTGGCTGATTTTTTTCATGTGAAATACATCACAGCAGCACTTCCATCTTCTTAAATTCCTTGATCAACTGTACTTTCACATTGGACGGAAATTTTGTTTTAGATTACATTCCCTTTCCCAGTGCACACCTATCAAATATCAATTGTGTACTTTGTAGAATCGAAATGTTTGTCCCTTGCTGCACTATAAACGGAAATGCCACCTCTTCAGAGTAGAGTCATGTTATTAAGTTTCTTTTGAAACTTTTACAGAAATATTTTACACCAGTTTTTCCCAAACCATTTCTAAGTCTAGGTTCACACATGTGTATCTGCATTTTCATGTGTGTTTTTTTTATACATTTTTCATGTGCTCCCTTTGAAGTGTAGGGGGGCAAAAGCACATGGAGCAGGATTTACTAAAAGAGGAGAGTGCAAAATCTGGTGCAGCTGTGCATAGAAACAAATCAACTTCCAGTATTTTTTGTCAAAGCTTAATTGAACATGTTGAAGTTAGAAGCCGAATGGTTACTCTGCACAGCTGCACCAAATTTTGAGTGCTACAGTTTTGGGAAATCTCCCCCATTATGTTGCACTAAATGAAAAGACTGTACCTTTTTCCAAGTCGCACATTGGCATGTTGCATAGATGGGAAGAGCCTCATAGACAATAGGATTCCTCTTGTTGTGCATTGTCCCACGACAAAATGCACAGGTGTGAACAGGAACTAAGGAGCATGTAGGGCAGGTCAGGGTGACAGCGTGTTTGTCACATCCTCCTTGTTTCCCATTAACTCGTTGGGCGCTAAGTACTGAGACACATAAGAGGCTTGCCCTGGGGTGGGTTATTTTGGGCTACATTAGGCACTTTGTACAGGGTCACTTTACCACACACATGGTAAACCTCTACTTTTGTGCCGTCTTCATCAACGCCTTGGGACAAGGCTGAGGCTGCCACAGAGGGAACACTCGACCCCAAGGCAGACCCCTACACCTAAAGATGAACACACACCATATGCATATTCACTGCAAGTGTTCTCCAGTTAAAGAGGAGCTCCAGTCTGGGCAAAAAAAAAAGTCAGCAGGTACAAATACTGTAGCTGCTGACTTTTAATATAAGGACTCTTACCTGTCCAGGGATCCAGCGATGTCAACACGCCGAGCCGATTCCTCAATTGGCTTTGGGTGCAGGCACCAGCATCTTGTCTCAGGGAAACCAACAGAGAAGCCTTCACCTTTTTACAGCCAGTTCCCTACTGCGCATTCACAAGTCGCGCTGCGCTTTCTGAATGGTCTCACCATCTTCTGGGACCTGTGTGTCCCCCAAAAGGCAGAGGGGAAAGGAAGAGGGGTCAGACAAACTTGGCCCACAGCATCACAGGAGCAAGCATGCTTCCTGATTCAGAAGTTATGCAGATGCAGTGCACTCTCTCCCGCCACAGCAAAAACTCCCCAGTCACACATCCCCACCAGGATTCCCACACTGATGTAGCCTATTGGGTACAGACATTTGGGCATAGGACATTGGAAGTATTTCAGACAGGCTTAACCACTTCCCGACCGCGCGCCGTCTTTTCACGGCGGCAGTCGGGGAGCTGGGCGCGAATCGACGTAAATAGGCGGCGATTCGCATTTTGCCCACTAGGGGGCGCGCCGATGTAGTCACACCCTTAGGACCACCCCTACACACTGACCCCTCAAAAACGACACCGCCCTCTCTCACGTGACGTAGACGTATTGAAGACTTAGTCCTTCGTACGAACGAGGACACTACGACACCCGGTTCAAACAGACTGGGGAGAAGGAAAGGGGAGACGGAAAACCCCCTGTGTGTCCAGGGTCTTCTACCACTCTGGTAAGTCTTTCGCGTCGCGCTGAACACTTACGCGTCATCCCTTGACCGACATTTTTCCACTTCCGAAGAGACAACCAAAGGGACTCTGTTCTACGACCACGGACGTGGGTTTCGGTTAACTCC
>BLSH010052297.1:365554-383771 GCA_018402905.1 Glandirana rugosa | reverse complement strand
CTATTTGCAGTCTTGCATTAGAACTGGATTCATTCAAGTGATCTGTCAGCATGAAGTGCTTGTTAATGGCCTACCAAGCTCTATAAAAATAACTTCTATGTTTAATGGTAATCCCGCTTGGCAATCACCGGCTGGTTCCCATACACATAAAGATCATCTGAAATCGAATTGGATCCGATTGCAGGGTATTTACATAAGGCGTTGACGTTACTTGCCTCTGGTGAGTCTTTCCACATTGGGGGGCTGTCACCTCCCGGTTTATTCACGTGGTGTGGTGAAGGATTAAGGCTGTGACGTGATCCAGTTCCCCAGTACAGATATATTCAATGGACTATTGTTGATTTCATTGGGAGCACTATATACATCTAATAGAAAGACTGTGTTCATTCATATGTCATATATAAGCGCTGCTGGGACCATTCATTTGAGGGTGTTTTGACTCCTTTGTTTTTATGGTGCTATTTTATTATACAGGGAAATGGGCTGCAGAATTGCTCAGCTACAAAAAGCCTGCTTGAAGCAAAAATCCAAGATCCAAGGACTAGGACCCAATGGAAGCTGACATGCTACTGTAGCTTAATTTTCTCCCACTGCCCTCTCCAATCCTAATATGACAGAAAAGGTATTTTGGGGATCATTTTTTAACAATAAAGACTCAAACTGCTTATTATATTATTATACAGGATTTATATAGTGCCAACAGGTTGCTCAGCACTTTACAATGTAGAGGGGGGACAGTACAATTACAATACATTTCAATACAGTAGGAATAGGAGGGTCCTGCTCATGGAGCTTACAGTCTAAAGGTAGGGGGAGGTGGTACAAAAGGTAATAGCTGCGGGGATGATCTGATGGAGGTACATTTCTTAGGTGGAGGTGGGGTAGGCTTCCCTCAATAAGTGAGTTTTGAGAGATTGCCTAAAGGCGGACAGGGTAGGGGCTGATAAGACATACTGGGGCAGGGAGTTCCAGAGAATGGGAAAGGCTCTGGAGAAGTCCTGGAGGGGAGCACGGGAGGATGTAACAATGGAGCTGGAGGTCTTGGGAGGAGCAGAGAGGGCAATATCTGCAAATCAGGTTGTTAATGTAGATGGGGGCGATGTTGTGGATGGCCTTGTATGTTGTGGTTAGTATTTAGAATTTTATACGGTGGGGTAGAGGAAGCCAGTGAAGGGATTGGCAGAGGGAAGCAGCAGTCACAGATCGGTTAGTAGGGTGTATTAATCTAGCAGCAGCATTCATAATAGACTGAAGGGGGATAGTCCATGTAAAGGTAGGCTAGTGAGAAGAGAGTTGCAGTAGTCAAGTCAGGAAATAATCAAGGAGTGAAGTTGTTTTGTGGTGTTGTTAGTTAGGAAGGGACGAATTCTGCAAATGTTGCAGAGTTTAAGGTGGCAAGATTTTGCGAGTGATTGCATGTGGGGGCTGAAGGAGAGGTCAGAGTCCAGGATTACGCCCAGCACCATGGCGTGTGTGGAGGGACCAATGGTTATGCTGTTGATCTCAATAGTAAAGTCAAGGGGAGGGGATCCGGGAGGTAGAAATATTAAAAGCTCAGTTTTAGGCCTCATACACACGGACGTTTTTTGACGCCGGCGTTTTCTGGTGTTTTTTGCAGCTCTCCATGTTAGTCAATGGCCCCATAAAAACGTCGGCGTTTTTGAGCTGTAGGTGGCGTCAGTGAGCAGAAAGTAGAACCCATGGCCATCGCGTTCTGAGGCTGTAACCTTTTGACGTTTTTTGACGCCGACGCCACAAAACGCCAACAAACGCCAACAAACGCCACCATATATTGTACCGGCGTTTTCCAGCGTTTTTTGACGCCGACGTTTTTAGGTTGAAAAATAGCAGAGGGATGATTTTTTTTAAAAAACGCCTATTTAGGCCGACGCTCACTAACGCTCAAAAACGCCAATGCATAACGCCGAAAAACGTTGACTTTTTTTCCTTGACGTCGGACCCGATGTTTTGTTTATTTTTTTAGATACGCCCGTGTGTATGAGGCCTTAGAAAGATTGAGTTTGAGGAAGTGGTGTGACATCCATAATGATAGGTTTGTGATACGTGAGGCGATTGAGGGGGAGGGTTGAGGAGTTGCTTATTAGACCATACCCTGCTTGTTTCAACAACTGAAGCCTTACAACAACTTTAAAGCCCATCTCCGAACATACAAAAACCCCCTCACCTTAAGGAAACCCCTTCTAGATGGTTTTATATTACATTCCTGTCTTCTAAGGCAAACTTTCCTATTTTCTGTCCTGCATTAACTGTAAAGATTCGGTATTCAATAGGCCTTAGAGGTATGCTGTACTAGGATAATATCTTCCTGACTTTGTAAATTTAGGTAGAAGTGCTTTTTGCAGAAAAACTTTTACTACTTGTTTTATTTGAAATGTGGATGGTAAAGACTTGTTAAAGCTTTGGATAAAGTAGAGAGGTTTAAAACCCCTGTCAAGTTTTTTGCCACCTGTATCACATTTGAGATACTTCCCTTTACCTCTTTTCCTGTAGACAGGAAGCAAGAGGAAATGCCTCAAAAGTGAGGGAAGTCTGCTCAAATAGTTGTCACCACAAAAGTGTCCTGATGGGAAGATTTTTCCTCTATTCTTGTGGTGACGACTCAAAATTTTGTTTTTTTCTTCCTCTGTTCCAATTCAGAGGTCAGAGATAACAGTAAACGACTGGCAGGTTCCCTAACCCCTCTCTACTCTACCAACATTACATTTTTTTTTTTATTTAGGTACACTTTAGATAGGATGTATGCCCCTTTTTTTGCTGTTGCTGTACTGTTTTGAAACCTATGCCCCAATCCCTTCTGCCTTCAGCTTACTATATATAGAATGTACTATATATAGAGTGCATTTATGTCAATGCAAAAATCTGGGAACTTACAAAGATACTCTGCATGGCGCTATAAAAAATGTCAGCTGATACCAATGGAAGTACATAAGTGACAGTTATTTACAGATACGTGTCTAACAAAGACCCGCTACCCAAGCTTGTTCACTGGGGTTCTCCCTTAAGGTAACATATATTTTCAGAGCTAATATTCAAGTTTTGGTATCACGAATCAACTTTTTAAAGGCATTTCAGTCACAGACATATGTACATCAATATTATAAATATCAAGATAAATGCAGCAACTGGCTTATCTGGCACTCATCCAGTCACTTTTAAGCTGCTTATGTCTGCTCCATCTAAACCAGTGTATATAACATCCAGGGACTCATATTCTGCACATCCCGCAAGATTAATGTTAAGCAGATGTTATTTAAAAGCATTACAAATTATTGACGGCGAGTTACTGATCTGTGCCTTTAGCATAAAAGTACATGTAGACAGTTTATAGACTCTAAGGATTATTATTCAGCCCAGGTTTCACTAGAGATCTGTGAAAGTGGCTTAATGTAGACCTGAGTGAGCTGCAAACTGAGCTAACTGTTCTTTTGAGCAATAGCCTAAAGATAAAGCAGTTCTGCTACAATTACAAAAATCTCTGCAATTAAATACGCGGGCACTATAGTATTTATGCTATGCAGGTTCACTGGCTCATTTGCCCACTGCCTCCCATCCAGAGTCATTGTCTGCCTTTCTTTAAAAATGACAAGACAGTTGAGAACTGTCCTTGTTATTTTTTTTTTATTTGTGTTAACCGTTAAATTTTCAGGACAAGCTTTCTGGTATATCCCTTTCTTCTGTGGCCCAAACAGTAATGGTTGGACCTTAGAATCATGGAGGTATCACAAACGGCACTCAATGGCATTGTTACAAGTGCACTTATACAGCTACTGTCACTTTAATGTGACATGATATCTTTATTCTTCAAAAAATAATTCATACATATCCACTACTTAAAGTGATGCTAAAAGCGTATAAAAAATGACAACCATGTTATTCTAACCTGCTCTGTGCAGTGGTTTTGCACAGAGCAGCCCTGATCCTCCTCTTCTCAGGTTCCCCACTGGCCCTCCTGGCCCCTACCCCCTGCCGAGTTCCCCCATAGCAACTGCTTGCTATGGGAGAACTCATGTGTGCTTGCTCCAGAGCCACCTCTTTGTGTCCATAAAACACACAGAGCGCGGCTTGGCCCTGCCCCCTGCTCCCTCCTCACTGGCTGTGATTGACAACAGCAGGAGCCAATGACTCTCATTGCGGTGTCTCAGCCAATGAGAATGGAGAGAGCTACTGTTTCTGTGCACATCGCTGTATCGAGAGGGCGGGCATGGCAAACAAGACATAATGCCACCACCCCCTGCTTGCTTGTCCCCTCTCCAGCCCCGCACTTACCCCATCTAGGTCGCAGGCAGCTTCAGATCCTTCCTGCATTTCCTCCTCCTTGGCAGAGGCTTCCTCCTTGGCGGAGGCTTCCTCCTCAGCAGCTTCACCCTGCGCCTCTTTCTTCACGGCAGCTTCCTCCTTGACGGCTTCCCCCCTCCTTCCCTTGGAGGCCAATACGATCGCTTCTCCTCTCGGCCAATCTAGTCTTAAGACACGCTTTCAGATTGGCTGGGAGGAGAATCAGGAAGACAATAGCGAATATTAATTTGCTATTGTCACACACCTGGGTGAGCTCAAGATGCAGTGCTCTGTGCCCCCGAGCCCACCCTTTTTTTAAGTCAATCAGAACCTCAGGCTCTAATCATGTGCTTCAAAAGAAAACATAAAACCCCATTAAAATCCATGTGTCCAGTGCCCTGCATGTAGATTATGGGCCGGGACCATGGATTAAGGGGGCGGTGCCCCTATGCCTATTATGGACAGGCCGCCACTGGGTTCAGGTAAACATAAGGGGGGACTTCGGAGGATGCTGAAAACAGAAGGTTTTTTACCGTCAAGCATAGAATGCATGAAAGTAAAAAACCTTCAGCTTTTGCAAGCACTTTAAAGCAGTGGCGGCCAATCCATAGAGGACGCATGGGCGCCACCCCCTATCCATGCTTCTGGCCCCCTGATCTACATATCAGGGCGTCGGACTATGGACTGCAATGGGAGGTGTGAATTTTTGAAGCACCTGATTACATCCAGAGGCTATAATAGGTTTCAAAAAAGGGGTGGGCTCGGGCCGCAGTTGTGTGATGGTAGCAAATTAATTTTCGCTATTTTCACACTAAAGTTCCTCCCCGCCAGTCAGGAGGCAGGTTGTGAGACCTGTTTCCCAATTGGCCAAAGTGTTAGGTGATTCTATTGGAGGCCTAATGCTTAGGAGGAACAGGGAGAAGACACACAGCCGTGGGAGGAGCAGACACTGAAGCCGCTGCCCGCATCCTGGGAGAGGAGACCACAGCATGCCAGCCCTAGATCGGGTAGGTGCCGCGATGCCACCCTCCCAAAGGGGGGTTTTGGTCATGTCAATGTCACGCCGCGGTCTGCATGGGGGGGACGGGGGGGTAGGTTGGTGTTGACAGTGCAGTCTGCGGGGGGTGTCAGTGTCACACCGCATTCTGCCCGGGGGGGTGGGTCTGTCAGTGCCACCCCCCAAAAGAAAAATCCACCAGCTGCCACTGCTTTAAAGGATAGAAAAAATAATAAATGCACATATTTTTTGCAGGCATAAAAATGTGCAAAATGTTTTTACTAGGAGCCTGGAAAGCATTGTAGGACTCCTGCAGAATGTCATTGCAAGCTGTCTGTTCGTACCTTGTACGAGCAGGCAGTTACATCAGTTAATAATAATAAGGAATCACTCCCATGGCTGCATCTGTAAATGTATCTATTGGAGCCAAAATTTAGGACCAAAAATAAGGTCCTTGAGGTCGGACGTTTAAGGCACTCCAGACTGACAGGTAATTATAAAAATTATATGACTTTATTATACAAAAAAATAAATATAAATAGACAAACAAGAGTTAAAAATCATGCATGTATAGACATTGTCAATCCAAGCAGTTGTTGTAAAAAGTGCAGACCATGAGCCCCTATGCGCCCCATGGTCTGCACTTTATACAACAACTGCTTAGATGACAATGTCACTACATGCATGAATTTTTTAACTATTGTCTATCTATTTTTCTTTTTTTTTTTGTATAATAAAGTCATATCATTTTTATAATTACCTGTCAGTCTGGAGTGCCTTAAAAGTCTGACCTCAAGGACCTTATTTTTGGTCCTAAATTTTTGCTCATGCAGTTACACCATGACAATCAACCTCCTAGAGCGCTCAACAGCTCCCTGGTAGTTCACTGAGAACTAAAAGCCGACAGCTGCAAAGTCTGTCATTAGTTGTAGTTATCCCATTCACAGAACTCTATGAATGAATGATGAGGCTGGGCGGAGACTCTACAGGATGCCTATTATGCTGACTGAGATGCTCATTTGATCTACTACATTGTAAATGTGTTTTTAACCACTTTTTATGAATAAATATGCTTTAACCACTTAAGGACTGAAAGGATTTCTCCCTTAATGACCAGGCCAATTTTTGTGATACGGCACTGGGTCGCTTTAATTGACAATTTGCGCGGTCGTGTGACGCTTTACCCAAACAACATTTATGTCCTTTTTTCTCACAAATAGAGCTTTCTTTGGTGGTATTTGATCACCTCTGCGATTTTTATTTTTTGCGCTATAAAAAAAACATGACAATTTAACCACTTGCCGACCGTCAATCGGCAATTGACGGCGGCAAAGTGGCTCTGTAACGCGGATCGCCGTCATACGACGGCGGCCGCGTGATCGAGCATAGTGAGCGCGCGCGCGCCGACGGGGCCGCGCCCGCGCGCTCACTGTGTCCGGGGAGGGCCGGGGAGCGGGAGCGGCGGCTTCGATTGCCGCCGGCTACCCGCGATGGCCCCCCCCGGAGCGAAGGAGCGGAGGTCCGTGTAAGTAAACACGGACCTCCGCTCTGTGAAGGGGGAAGGGCTGTGATCACAGCCTTCCTGTACATGAAGGCTGTGACCACTTCCCTTCTCCTGTTAGGGCAGTCCCCATACAGTTAGAACACGCCCAGGGAACATAGTTAACCCTTAGCGCGCCCCCTGCAGGTTAACCCCTTCACTGCCAATGGCATTTACACAGTAATCAGTGCATTTTTATAGCACTGATCGCTGTATAAATGCCAATGGTCCCAAAAAAGTGTCAAAATGGTCCGACATGTCCGCTGAAATATCGCAGTACCGCAAAAAATCGCAGATCGCCGCCATTATTAGTAAAAAAATAAAAACCCCAAAAATGAATTCTCATCACCCGTAAACGCGACCACTTTTGCGCAAACCAATCAATAAACGCCAATTGCGATTTTTTTTTATCGCAAATATGAGGAAGAATATAAATCGGCCAAAAACGGTGAAAAAAAATGTTTTTTTATATTTTTTTTTTGGATTTGTATTTTAGGAAAAAGTAAGAAATTTGGGTTTTTTTGCAAAATTGTCGCTCTTCTTTTGTTTATAGCGGCGATCAGAAATGACGCAGAGGGGATCAAATACCACCAAAAGAAAGCTCTATTTGTGGGAAAAAAAGGACGCAAATTTTGTTTGGGTACAACGTCGCATGACCGCGCAATTGTCAGTTAAAGCGACGCAGCGCCGAATCGCAAAAAGGGCTCCGGTCCTAAAGCTGGAAATCCTTCCGGTCCTTAAGTGGTTAAAAAAAAAAAACAATATTTTTTACTTTTTGCTATAATAAATATCCAAAAAAAAGTAAAAATACAAATTTCTTCATCAGTTAGGCCAATATGTATTCTTCTACATATTTTTGGTAAAAAAAATCGCAATAAGCGTATATTGATAGGTTTGGGCAAAAGTTATAACATTTACAAAATAGGGAATAGACTTATGGCATTTTTATTTATTTTTTTATTAGTAATGGTGGTGATCAGTGATTTTTAGCGGGACTGCGACATTGTGGCGGACCGATCGGACACTTTTGACACTTTTTTTGAATGTGTTCCCTCACTGTATGGGGGATGGGCTGCCTGGGGAAACACACAGATCCGTCTTCCTGCATAGCAGAAAGACAGGATCTGTGTGATCTCCCCTGTCAGAACGGAGATCTGCCTTGTTTACACAGGTAGATCCCCTTTCTTTCTCTGCGGGGAACGATTGCAGGTGGACATCGAGTCTGCCCCACCCACTGATTTGCTCCCCCGCTGGCCAGTGGGCGCACACGCCCACAAAACCCTTTCCCATGTCCTACGTACAGCTGCGGCAATTCGCGGGAATGAGCCAACCTGCTGCAGTAAAATGACGACGGCTGGTTGGCAAGTGGTTAACACTGCACTTAGATTTGCTTCCTCTACCCGAAGTGCTGCTGCAAGTGCTCCCCCAGTCTTTCCTCTTTCCTTTAACCTTGATGTTAAGGTTGATGCTGATGTGACAATAATCTAGTACAGTTCACTGGAGGACATTTCCTGACAGAAGCACCCTATTCTCCTCTTCCACTAAAATGAATTAACACTGCCCTACAAACTAATAGCCTCTGTATACTGCCCTGACCCCCTGTACACTACCCTGCTGAAGTCCAATTATCTACCTCCTGACATTTAATACACTGCACCCCCACATCAGCCAGGCTAGATCCAGCCCTGTTGGCTTGTGTCCTGAATTTGTACTCTTGGTTAGCTCTGAGGAAGGGGCTCAGTCCCCAAAATGCTTATGCCTTTCCACCATGTGGCCATAGGGTCATCCGCCTCATCATTTGGAGCATTGTACTTGACAAGCCTGATTTGATTCCTACTTATGTGAGTATAACATTGTTATGTGATTTTAATAAATGGTGATTTATGGTAATGCACTGGGCGTTTGCGTCCTCTTGTGTACATTTTTTTCAGTGTTTGACATTGTCCTCTGCCTGCTGTTTTTTTTTCCTCTGCTGCTCGTCTGATTTATTTTCTGGCCTCGCTTCTGATCCTGCTCCTGCCTTCTTATTTGGTACCATTGCTAAGCCCCACTACTGGCCCAGTAGAGTCACTAGTCAACAGTGAAGCTAAGGAGATGGTAGGGCTGGGCTAGCTGCTTAAAGTGACACTAAACTCTGATTTAAAAAAGAACATTTTATTCAGGTATGTATTCTAAGAAAAGGACCTTCTATTTCTCACAGCTTCTTCCAAATCTACAAATTCCTTTTTCTTTTTTTTTGCTGCTGTGATCCAGTTTCGTGTTGGAAGATGGTCATCTTTGTTCTCCATGGTCCCAATGCACAGTATGTAGGACATTGCTCCCTTTGTTAAGCAAATGGTTGCTAGACTCGAGTATTGTCACGTACTTCCCAATACCAAGATCAACTGGGTAATTTCAGAGACGAGGCAGCAGAATGGGAGGAGCAGCAGAAAAGCAGAGGGAGCAGAGGAGGAGTGCTGGCAAGGTGAGCATTAATGAGTCGGAGGGAAGAAGTGGATTTTTATACACAGACAATGTCACGTTTCCCTGAACGGGCAAAGTGACAATGTGCCTTTAACCTGTCCATCCCAGGAAGTTTTTCTTTATCAGGACTCCTAGACATTTCCAGTACCCTTGATATTTAAGTGGTAAAAATACCTGATTGAGGCACTTAGAAGTGGCTGCTATATAGACAGAAAGCTTTGGATTTGGCAAATATATTTTCCTTAAAGTTTGTTCCAAGCATTTCCACTCTCTCTCTTTTTAAAAAAAAAAAATAGCCCAACACTATAAATCTATGTTAGAGAGTCACTAAAGATGGAGAGCCACCTTTATGCAAATCAATACTGGGCTGATGTAATCTTTTTTACGTAGATGAGAGCAACAAAGAATATACTGTAGAAACACCAGTCCAGTACCTAGGTACTTATGCTGTCCTTCACCTATGTGTCTGGTGGAGCTGCAGGAACCACATGCTAGGGGATATACAGTATGTTTTTATATTTCACAATAATAGAATTAAACAGAATTCACCAAGTGTAACCACTCAATTTATATAATGTATTAGCTTTCTTATTAAGTTTACCCTCATACCTACTGCTAAATTATGTTTGTTTCCAACAAGAAACCTGAACAACATCTAAGGTCATGACTCACCACCACTCAATGACCTCTTGCCTTGAATGAATAATTAGCACTCCTCCTAATATCTTCAATAGGAATCTGAAGTGTTCCTTGACACCAATTTCTCTAAAAGCTTAAATAACATAGAATAATCAATTTGTGGTGTTCCTGTGGGCATTAGTATGCCAATAGGTCCATGGCCACAGTGAAGATTTTGAAAACAGCACGCAGAATCAGCTTTAGCATTAACCTTATCTAATACAAGCTTAGCCTCTAAATAACATGTTTAAATCAGGATAGTAGAGAACTAGACTCACTCTTTCTCCTTATTATTGTAAACAGCTGACTCATTCATAATCAATAATCTCTTATCTGGCTTAAACAAGCTCTTGCATTTCCAATATAGCGGCTGAGACTATTACAAGTTTGTTTTAGAAATACCAAGAGGTGTAAAACTCTTTAAAGTGTAGCTCTAGATTTTCGAAAAATGACACATTGCAAATTGAAATGTGTATTTTACAGTATAGATATACACAGTGGTTGATTTGGCTGTTCCCTCATTTTGTTCTACGACCTACCTACACGAACAACACAAAGGCTTCCAACTGTTGAATGTGTTTAAAGTGAATGACACATCCACTGCTTTCACTAGTAACCATTATGTAGTGATACCCCTGAAGGAGCTGCTGATTTATTTGATCTGGTTCTCCCTCTGATTATCCTGCAGCCAGTCACAATGAATTTTCACACTGTCAGGTGCATACACACAATCCTGCTTCTTACTCCAATGACCAGTCTAGGGGATACATTTTGATGCTTTATTGTAGAACTTGGATAGAAGAGAAATGAATGGAATGCTCCAAGTTAACTAACTCCAAACAAGGACAACTTCTCCCTATATCTCTGTATAGCAGACTGTCAGTGACACCAAATAGCAGGCTGATCCCAGTGAAACAAGTCCCTTTTCCTTTCCTTCAAGACACTCACCAGTGTCTCCTTTCTAGCTCCTTGTAGCAGACTACCAACGGCACTTAATGGCAGGCTGATTTCCATGAAACAAGTCCTTTTTCAAGCAGAAGAGGATAAGCCGGACTTTGTTTCTTCAAGACACTCACCAGTGTTTCCTTTCTAGCTCATATACCCAGTTAGCTCACTTTGAGGAGTAGGAGGGGGATTCTAGCACACTCAGTCCCAGGGATCCCTTTGGGGGTCTGTACTCACACCATGTCCCAGGACAGCCCGCAGCTCTCTTCCAACTTCCAAGCGACACTTTGCCACTGTGATACTTGACAGGATCCAAGGATGTCCACCCTCAGTCAGCTTGCAGAGGAACTCTGGGCTGTAGCTTCAGCAACTCCAGCTAGGCCTTGACCAGGCCCAGCAAGCAACAGCCTTCTGGATAGGCCTCGGGCCTAGCAGCCCGGAGCTGATCACACACCTCCAGCCCTGAGGTATGGGTGGGCAGGAACTATTGACCTTGAGCTCATGTGCTCCTTTTTATATGAAAGCAGTCACCCAAAATGCAGTGGGGCACCTCCCCTGCTAATTGGTTAGAACTACAGCCATATACATGCTGTCACTGGCTGGGTTTTTCTCCCACTGTCCAATAGGAACCCATACTACTGGGCAGTGTAAAACTTTCCAGACCACATGAATCAGCACCAGAGCACACTGAGCAGACCTTACTCAAATCAAGGCTCTCTGATAAGCAGACAGCATCCAAATTGACCTGTTTGCTCTACTGCTAAGCAGAGAAAGCCCAAACGATATACACTCACTAACACCCAAACTAGGAGGGCGCTACAATTACAAAAACATTGGTTACTAAATAGAGATCAGTAAGACACAGGCTACTCTCGCTAAGAAAAGCATCAGTAAGATGTTAGCTACTCTCACTGGTACCACAAGTCTCACTGACATCAATAGGAATCTAAATTAAGCTCCAAAAAGGGTGTGTTACAAAGTTGATGTCGCAATCTGTTTCCCTCTACTATTAGCTGCTAATATCACATCACGTGTCCTGTACATGCTCCTACATCTAGGACAAAAGAGACTATTATGCAAGTATTCCTATGTGCCAGTAGTTTAACTGCAGCTGCTCATAGCTTCTTGAGTGTGTTTCTGAATCCTTGTGACAGACAGAGCATCTCTGTCACCGTTCAGTAGTAGGTAAACCTGTTGATTGAAATAAAGTTTATATGCAGCTCTTGCTATTTTAGTTTACTCTTTCTCTTCTGCTGTGGGATTCTATAGCTAGTTTTAGCTTAAGGCTCAATAACCAGCATAGGCTAGAGCCAGGTTAGGCATCAGACAGCCACTTTTGGTGGTTAGAAGTCCGATTGCATGTCAGATTAGAAACTACGAAACCTCCCCATTGTTGCTGGTCTTGTCTTCAGGTCTCCAACACAAATGCTGCATCACAATCATCCTCAGGGACCCCTGCAAACTGGACTTTGCTGCAACATTCATTGAGAGGTAGCTCTATTAATAACTATGCATATCCAGGTATAAGTGCAACATTCCACCAGGACTCCAATCGCGCTGGTAATACCTGTTTGTACATTGAATGTATGCACTATTAATAATCTTTTCTTGTATAAAGTGTGTAATATGTACTTATGGTTAATGTTATATGTGTGCTGCAGTAATTCCTCTGTACTCAATTACTTTGATTAGATTACTGGTTAATTTCCCAGGAAGGTATTCACCTCTGTTCACAGAGGGCCTGTCCTAAGTGGAGGCACTGCCAACTTTATTATGAATCTCAGGCTTTCACTTAGCAAAGGTTCTGGTTCTCTTATTTACCGTACTTACAGGTTTGGCTCAATATCCTGTTTGCGGGGGCACCATTTCTCAAAACCCCCCAAAAGAGGGTTACACGGAAAATGATTCAAAATCATGCAGAATGGTTTGAGAAGCCCCTGACAGCCCTGCCAGGTGATGGAGCAAATAAAAAAAAACATTGTGATACAGCCTGGGTAAATAAAATTAACTATGGCAGTTTGTAGCAGCCCTGGAAGCCCTTACATGTTAAACTTTCAAGACAAAATGTAATTTTATGAGTTTTGGGGGACAGCAGTTTTGGAAATCCTCATGCAGCAGGAAATGGAATAGCACTAGAAGCAGTGAAAGTGTCGAAAGCCACTTCTTTCAAAAATTGTGCCAGGAATATAAATATATTATTTAGAGTGGCACTTCATTATTCATCATACAGTATATTATTCAGAATGGCAGTATGACAGGAAACATTTCTTGGCAAAGCAACTAGTACAATAGGCAAAGATACAAGAATCTGCTGCCAAACTGCCAAACAAATAGCACTGAGATTCTGATTTAGCTTGGGATAACCAAGTTCATGACTTGAATGTACCCAAGGTATGATAAAACTTTCAATGTCCTATTCTACATCACCCATGAAGATTTAATACATCTATTGCTAACTGTAAAGCCTGTTGTCCATAACCTCCTTTTGCTAAACTGACCCAGTGTCTGTAAGTGAGGGTTCCCCCACATACATCCTTGTATCCATCCACAAGACCATCCATTTGGTATTGTACAGTATATATGACTGAGTTTTCTGTCTATTCCAATGTAGAATCAAAAAGGGGTACGTGTTTATCCTAATCCACAAGTGTTCTTTAATTTTACACAATTTGGAGCCAGAGATAAAATCCCATGGGATCATCTTTCCCTCAGGGCAGGTGTACCAAAAAGTTGGAAAGTGACTAAGTCTGCAGCCATCTACCTAATTTGGAGCAACTGATTTTGACTGGACATACCATTTATTTCAGTAGCCATCACAATTTCATATTTAGATAATAAAGTGTTAAGCCTCACATAAAGATTAACCTATTTTATATACGGTATCTCACAAAAGTGAGTACACCCCTCACACTTTTGTAAATATTTTACTATATCTTTTCATGTGACAACACTGAAGAAATGACACTTTGCTACAATGTAAAGTAGTGAGTGTACAGCTTGTATGAGAGAGTAAATTTGCTGTCCCCTCAAAATAACTCAACACACAGCCATTCATTTCTAAACCACTGGCAACAAACGTGAGTACACCTGTAAGTGAAAATGTCCCCATTGGGCCCAAAGTGTCAATATTTTGTGTGGCCACCATTATTTTCCAGCACTGCCTTAACCCTCTTGGGCATGGAGTTCACCAGAGCTTCACAGATTGCCACTGGAGTCCTCTTCCACTCTTTCATGACAACATCACGGAGTTGGTGGATGTTAGAGACCTTGAACACCTCCACCTTCCATTTGAGGATGCCCCACAGATGCTCAATAGGGTTTAGGTTTAGAGACATACTTAGCCAGTCCATCACCTTTACCCTCAGCTTCTTCAGCAAGTCAGTGGTCATCTTGGAGGTGTATTTAGGGTCATTATCATGTTGGAATACTGCCCTGTAGCCCAGTCTCCGAAGGGAGGTGATCATGCTCTGCTTCAGTATGTTACAATACAGGTTGGCATTCATGGTTCCCTCAATGAACTGTAGCTCCCCAGTGCCGGCAGCACTCATGCAGCCCCAGACCATGACACTTCCACCACCATGCTTGACTGTAGACAAGACTTACTTGTCTTTGTACTTCTCACCTGGTTGCCGCCACACCTTTGACACCATCTGAACCAAATACATTTATCTCGGGAGTGCGCATGCGCGGAGTTTCCGGGATGGCAGCCTAGACCCGGAGCTCCGTCTCTCCTCGACCGAACGGACCCTCCAAGGACGAGCGGGGGCCAGAGAGACACCGCAGAAGCCCCCCTAGAGGTCTCCTGACACCCAGGGAACAGGCCAGAACTGACACGGAAGGGTCGGACTGCCGCATCAATCCCGCGGCGGACGCCTCCAAAATCGAGGCCGCGGCTTCGGCCTTTACGGCGCTTCCCTGTCCTACGACCTAGCGAACACCACAGCATCCGGACAAGGTAACCCTGGGGGGGTCCCACTGACACCACCAGCGGACCTTACGGGACCCATATTTCACCATCAGCCCCCATCTCCAACACACGGGAAGCACGGGGACCCGGAACCGGCAGCATTCTCCCAATTGAGGCTGCGGCTTGGGCCTACATCAAAGGCCCTGGGACAACGAGCTGCATACACTAGTAAGACCTCTCCCCATCAACTCAGCCCAGGACTTGCAGACGATCCTCCAACCACCTATCGATCCCAGCAGCCTGGATATACACAATCCCCACAGAATCCCTCACATGTCAGGGTCTAACAATAAAAAGGAGGCACAACGCAAACTCCATTTTGGGGTACAAACAAAAGACCCCCACCACATGGCGTCCATCGCCCCTGCTGACCCCCAGCCAGAGTTGGAAGAATCCATTGCAGACCCTCCGGCTTCACAATCTACCACTTTTGTTGCCCAAGGGCTCTTTGAGGACTCTTCAACAAAACAGCTCCCTTCTCTTCCTTTGAGGGACCCTTCGTTGGAGAGAACTATGGCAGATCTGCTGAACTCTCCCCTCCTTCACACCCCTGGAGGGAATTCCATGGCGGGTCACTCTTCTACCCTCAGCACCCCTAATGGCCTTCTCCACGACCTCCCTTCCACTCCTAGTCCTCATCAGGGCCCCACGGAAATGCAGTTAATACTCCAGAAGTTCTCGGAGATGCTTGCTACGGGCTTGTCCCAGACAGCGGCCCAAATTACCTCCTCCATCAAAGCAGATTTACAAAGTTTAGGGGCAAGAATGGACACTATAGAACAAGCTGTTGACAACACAATGGCCCGAGCTAACCAGAATACCACTTGCATCCAAACCTTACAGGACCAATTGGAATCGGCCCTGGCCAAAATTGACGACCTGGAAAACAGAAGCCGCAGAGTCAATTTTCGCATTAGAGGCTTGCCTGAGTCGATCACGGACATACACGGGGCAGTATCCACACTCATCAAGTCCCTAATTCCTGACATATCACGTGAGAGACTTGAACTGGACAGGGCTCACAGAGCACTGGGCCCACAACGGCAAGACGGCCTACCCAGGGACATCGTGGTCAAGCCTCATCATTATGGAGTTAAAGAGGAGATAATGAGGAAGTCCCGCAATTTGGATACCATCAGCATTCAAGGGCACCCTGTACAGATCTTCGCTGACATCTCTCCTACCACTATTCAGAGGAGACGAAACCTCAAACCCCTACTCACGATCCTAGCCCAACAAAACGTCAAATACTGGTGGGCCTTCCCCTTTCGCTTATCTTTTCAATTCAAGAACAAAACATTTCACTTCACTACCCTGGCTGAAGGAGAGAGTCTTTTACTACAACTTGGACTTATTTCCCAGGAGCTACCCCATCTGCCCTCCACTTCTAGACAAAATACATCAAAACGACCTCCACCAGGGAGCCCCCTGAACCCCCTCTGGCACAAAAAAAAGCCGAAGAGGGTTCGGGACTCCATTCCTCCGTGACTCTTCAAGATGAATAGCCCACTTCGGGGCCTTCTTTTTTCCACCCTCGAGGTCTTCTTGGACAGTACCAATTGCTTATCTCAAATAACCTAATATTCTCAAAGTGAACACACTCTTTAAACTGGATTGGTCCTACGGGACTAGATTGGATCTCTTGTCCCAACAGTGGGCATGACCTACCCCAATGGCAAGATTGAAATCTTGGGTCTTGATTTATAGGAGATTTCTTATGTCTACCCTTTGGGCAGTCCACCGGACTACTAGCTATAATATAGTCCTGTGGTCCACTGTCCTGTTGGACCTTCATCTAGTTCCAGGGCCAATAGGCCTAGCGGGGGACCGATAAGGGGATGAGGGGAGGGCATTTTGTCTTCCCCTCGTCTCCTACCGGACTCTCGAAAAACAAACGTCAGGCTCTAGGGCCTTTAAGGTTTATGTTTTGAACGTTTTGTACGCTTTATGGGAAATGCTGTTTTTCTTTAAACTGTTGCATTTATTTTTCTAGGTTCACAATGGTTTGGTGTCCCCCGCTCGTCCTGAGGATAACCCGAATTTAAGATATTTGTTTAAAGGGTTCCTCCGGCTGAGGGGAGACAATGCGTTACTCCTACTGTGGGATCTGGGGGACATTTCCTCCCTCGGAGACTCACACATGGCGCTCTTATTGGAGCCGCCTACTTTGAGGGTCCTGGCCTATCTGGGACCCCGGGTAAGGGCTAGATTCAGTCTACCCTACCCCCTGAGACATTGGGACGATCTCGTCCTGACGTCTAGATCTTTTCAAGTATCTAACCCCTTCTCTTTATTCTATCAACTGGTTAAATTTTCTCTTTCACTAATTCTCTTTCTATTTCAGGCTCCTCGGGGTATCCCGACCACCCAACACACTGAAACTAGACGGGCATCCGAAATTTGTGCTATTCTCGAGGTCCCACCCCCAGCTGGGAGGGTAAGTCATGAATTATCTCAGGCGAGACGCCTTGCTCCTCCCCATGGCTGACGACACCCTCTCACCAGCGATTTTTAAAATCGCATCTCATAATGTCCAAGGGATGAATTCCCCTTCTAAACGCCGCAAGGCCTTTGACCATTATAACCGCAGAGGATATGATATCCTCTTCCTACAGGAAACTCATTTCCCAAATAATTATAACCCAACTTTCCTTCATCATAGATACCCCACCTTTTATTTATCCAACGTGGGAAAAAAGAAGAGAGGGGTAGCGATATGCTTTTCTAAAAAGACTGCTTTCTCCCACACAAAAACAATCAAGGATGATGACGGCAGGTACATCTTAGTGAAGGGACATATTAATGGCACTCTTTATACCCTGATCTCATATTATGCCCCGAACCAGGGACAAGCCTCCTTCTTCTCCTCAATGTTGGGGCACCTAGCTCCTCACCTGGAGGGGAAAATTATAATAGGGGGGGATTCCAACATAATGTTTGATCTCGTTAAAGATAAGACTACTAGAATAGAAATTGCTCTAGTTTGTAATACAACCTTAGGGGGGGATAATATTAAAAGGGGAGGTCCACTCCTCGATCCACGGGGTTGTAACTCCTCTTCTTCCTCCGAACAGGGACCAAGCCCCGTATTATACTCTAGTCCCATATTTCTCACGGTAATTATACAGGGAAGTGATTCTACATGGACGGCAGTAGTAGGAACTAACAAAAACACACCCTCTTTCGTCAGAAAAATCTTTTCGTATAGCGATGGGGAGAGAAGAAAAAAGGGTGCAACCTATTTATTTTCCACCCCATAGATACTACTTCCTTTCAACCCAATATTAATAAACCCTTTACTCAAAGGACATCCTTCTCCTATAGTATAGGA
>BLSH010052297.1:329767-339934 GCA_018402905.1 Glandirana rugosa | reverse complement strand
TAGGTGGGGGCAGTTTGCAGCCAGTGAGATAGGTGGGGTACATTGCAGAGTCCCCCCCCTGCACTTACCCCATCCAGCAGGCAGGATTCTTGTTGCAGAGATTCGGCATGCGAGAGCGCGCTGGGTCTGCAGAGTTCGGCATGCGAGAGCGGCTGTCCCTCCCTCGTCGTCCCCGGGCGGTCATGGTCTCTGTGGGAGCGGAAGTCACCTCCGCTGCCACAGTGACCCGGCCCCGCATCCAATCACCCTGAGCGGAGGCTCAGGGCAGCCAATCAGCCTATGCATGGCCGCAGGAAGAAGCGCACATGCATAGGCTTGAATGGCCGACCAATAGGCTCACTTACTTGGCTGTCATGTGACAGCCAAGGAGCCGAAAAGAAAAAAAAAAAGAAAGTCAATGTACCGGCGCCACCTGTAGGTGGGCGGGGTTGACTTTTTTTTTTTTCTCGTCTTTTGCCGGCGGGGAGACGGCGCCCCAGCGCCCCTCCCACACCAGCTGCCGCTGGTACTGAAGCCAGTACCTGCCAGGGGGCAGGAGGGAGATGCCGGCACCACAAAGCTGCAGATCAATACGAGCAGCAACTAGCTAGTGAGTCTAACTCTGCTTTTCTGGGACAAAGCCTGGGACACAGTCATCACGGGACAATTAAAGCAAAATCTGGACTGTCCCAGCAAATCTGTGACAGTTGGCATGTATGCTTGTATGATCTTAGCCGTTTGGTCAGATGAATACCCTTTTTTTACACATCTCTCTTTAATCACCTGAGACTGGACTAAAAAGTCTTGGTCATTTGTGCAATTTTTCCTTACAAGCATTGTGGCAGACCTAACCAAAACAGGGGCTTTTGGAAAGGACTAGGATCAAGCCCCTTACCTATTTACTATGGGCCCTGGCTTTTAAGGGAACACTACTCTTTGGGCGATGTATACCTGGGGGATACTTAGAGTGGTCTTGTTTCTGATTCAAGTTCATGTCTCCCCAAAACACACATACTCTGGGAATCTAGACCTGGGATCCATGTTTAGGGCCTATATGCCCCATTACCAACAACGTCTATTTCCCACAGACAACCTCTGGATATGACGCTGAGCACGTGCACTCAACTTCTTTGGTCGACCATGGTGAGGCCTGTTCTGAGTGGAACCTGTCCTGTTAAAACACTGTATGGTCTTGGCCACCAAGCTGCAGTTCAGTTTCAGGGTCTTGGCAATCTTCTTATAGGCTAAACCATCTTTATATTGAGCAACAATTCTTTTTTTCAGATCCTCAGAGAGTTCTTTGCCATGAGGTGCCATGTTGAACTGCCAGTGACCAGCATGAGAGAGTAAGAGCGATAACACCAAATTTAACACACCTGCTCCCCATTCACACTTGAGACCTTGTAACACTAACAAGTCATATGACACCGGGGAGGGAAAATGGCTAATTGGGCACAATTTAGACATTTTTACTTAGGGGTGTACTCACTTGTGTTGATATTAATGGTTGTGTGTTGAGTTATTCTGAGGGGACAGCAAATTTACACTGTTATACAAGCTATACACTCACTACTTTACATTGTAGCAAAGGGTAATTTCTTCAGTGTTGTCACATAAAAAGATATAATAAAATATTTTAAAAAATGTGAGGGGTGTACTCACTTTTGTGAGATACTGTGTGTTAATTATATTCCTGTATACAGTTTCCTTTGCATACGGTAACATGATCAAGCTTTTATCTGATTTTGTGTGGTATATAAGATCTCTGTGAGTTTTCAATGAACAGTCATTCCTTTGGATTTTACCTTACATCTAGTCTGAATACGACGTTTGGGGTAAAAAGGGCTGGTATTAGCTCTCGGTCAGCTTGGAACGGTTTGGAGGGCAGGAAGCACTGTTTGGCAGAAGGAAGCACCTATATGGGGTGATGAGCAGTTCCGTCACAAGCATCATCTGACCTCATGTTTGTTTTCTTGTTACTATCATTCCTGAACGCAGGGTGAATTTGAGATTAGTTACCTGGTTGTGTCTTGCAACAATACCTTGAGTCTCTCAGTCACAACAAGCAAGTGGCAATGGAATGCTTGAAACTCCTGGATCATCATTAAACCCAGGCAGCTAACTTTTTTTAGAAGGCAAGGTTGGCAATGGCAGCTTACATGTACTTCAGGGACGTGCGGTGAGGTGAGTGGCTGGTGAGGCACTGGCTAGTATCAGAGCCAGATACACACAGGTTACATACACCATGAACTTTACAGTAAGAGCAATAATTCTAGCACTCGACCTCCTCTGTAACTCTAAACAGCTAACCTCTAAAAAATGTTAAAGCGTCGCCTATGGAGATTAAGTACTGAGGTTTGGCACAATTCCGCAATTGTGCGCAATTCTAAAGCGTCACGTTAGGTACTGTATCTATTTACTCTGTGTAACATCATTTTTTACATTATACAAAATAATTGGGCTAACTTCAGTGTTTGTTTTTTTTTTTCTTATTCATGAAACTGTTTCTTTCCAAAAAACACGTATGCAGTAAAACCTTGGTTTGAGAAAAACTTGGTTTGAGAGAGTTTCGCAAGAAAAGCAACATTTTTAAATAAATAATGATTTGATATACAAGTGATGCCTTGATATACAAGTAGCGTCACATCACAACTGAGTGTAAAAGAGAAGAGAGGCACCTCAAAGTGTAGCAATATGATTATATTTAACCACTTACCAACCGAGCCTGTTTTTTGGGTTCGGTGGTTACAAGTTAAAAACATGTTTTTTTTTTTGCTGTAAAATTACTTAGAACCCCCAAACGTTATGTATTGTTTTTTTTCTAACACCCTAGAGAATAAAATGGCGGTCATTGCAAAATTTTATGTCACATCGTATTTGCGCAGCGGTCTTCCAAGCATGCTTTTTTAAAAAATAAATTCAGTTTTTTTAGTTAAAAAATAAGAAAACAGTAAAGCTAGGCCATTTTTTTCATATTGTGAAAGATAATGTTACGCCGAGTAAAATGATACCCAACATGTCATGCTTCAAAATTGCGTCCGCTCGCGGAATGGCGACAAACTTTGCAACTTAAAAATCTCCATTGGTGACGTTTAAAAAATTCTACAGGTTAGCAGTTTTGCGTTACAGAGGAGTTCTAGTGCTAAAATATTGCTCTTGCTCTAACGATCGCGACGATACCTCATGTGTGTTTTGAACACCATTTGTATATGTGGGCGGGACTTACGTATGTGTTCGCTTCTGCACGCGAGCTCGCGGGGACAGGGCGCTTTAAATTTTTATTATTTTTTTAAATTATTTATTTTGCTTTTTACTTTTTATTTTTACATTGTTCTTTTAAAAAAAAATGGATCACTTTTATTCCTATTACAAGAAATGTAAACATTCCTTGTAATAGAAAAAAGCATGACAGGTCCTCTTAAATATGAGATTTGGGGTCAAAAAGTCCTCACATCTCATATTTACACTAAAATGCAAAAAAAAAAATAAATTAGAAAAAAATGACATCTCATAACAAAAAAAAAAACGGGCCCTTTAAGACCGTTGGGCGGACGTGACTTCTGACGTCATTTCCGCCCCGCCATGTTATGGAGCCGAGTGAGCAGCTGAAGCCGCTCACTCGGCTCACGGACACTGGGGTGGATGGATGCGATCATCTCCGCCGCTGCCGGCGGGTCTGGTAAGCAGCGGAGATGACCGTAAAGTGGCGGGGGGAGGCACCTCTCCCGCCGCTGATAAAAGTGATCTTGCGGCGAATCCGCTGCTAAGACCACTTTTATCTTCTTCAGAATTGCCGGCTGAAAAAAACGATATCTGAATGGCACCATTCAGATATCACCACTTAAACCCAAGGACGTATATACACGCCCTTGGTCGTCAAGTGGTTAATGAAGGTACAACATTTAGCAACTCACATGCTTGATCATTGAAATAGGCACATCTAAGTATGCAGGCATCCGGGGTAAAGATGTCCACGTGGACGATCCTCCGCACCGCCATCAACGTCATCCCTTCTACACTGTGCTCCACAAGCGCTTCAAGCCTCGTTTTTAGATCGCTCTACTGCAGTATAGTCTTGATTGCAGACTGGCAGAGGTGAGAGTCGGTGGTGCGGAGGTCGGTCTATGTGGACAGCTTTACCCCGGATGCCTGCATACTTAGATGTGCCTCTTTTACTCATCAACCATGTGAGTTTCATTAAATGTAACCATATTGCTACACTTAAGGCCTGTACACACGATGCAACAGTCGTACAACAAAGGTTGTACAACAGCTTGTTGTACGATAATCCGACCATTAGTACGCGCGATTACAACAGCCGACGTTCAACAGTCATACAACAGAAGTTGGCTGAGCAGACTAGAAAACTTTTGTTGTACAACAAGGCGTCATACGACTGTTGACTCGTTTGTACAGAGAAGTTGGGCGAACAAAGCTGTACGTGCAAAACACGCATGCTCAGAAGTCAAGAACGCCCGGAAATGTCAGTTTGAGTAAACCTATATTCCTAATTCACAAATCACATTCACCTGAACTTCCTCTTTATACGTTCTTAACATGTCACTACGTTTGGCTTTGTTGAACGATTACTTGACTCCTTTCAGTATGCTAGACACAACAGCCAACAGCCGATTTTGGGCAAAAGTTGAATGTGCGGTCAGAGGCGTAACTAGAACCTTCAGGGCCCCCAGTGCAAGAAATTATGAATGGCCCCCCTGACCCCTGGCCAGGGCCCTTCCCTCTTCCCACTGATCCTGGGGCCCTTTACTCCTATCGCGGGTCCCTTTATCACAGTCCCGCAGCGGGGCCCTTTCACAAGTTCTGCAGCAGGCCCCCTTTCTGCCATCTTCGAGCCTCCCCATGGTGGTGAAATGCCAGGGCCTGATCCCAATTGCAACCTTTGCAATCCTGATAGTTCCCTCACTGGTGTCAGTAGTTTTACATTTTTATTTTAATTTTATTATTTTTTTACCATTTCATTTTCTTTTACAATTTTATTTTTATAATTTTTTACAATTTATTTTAGGAGCTCTGTTGGGGGGGGCTTTGATGAGATATCAGGGGTCTAAACAAACATCAGCTCTCAAGTTCCATCTGTGTATCCTCAGCTGCACAGAATGAATGCACAGGAATAGTTGAGTACCGAGCCTCCCACTCATTCAGAAATGGAAGTATAGTAAAAACAGTTTAATATGCTTCAGTTATGAATGAACCAATTGGTACCAATCACTGACTCTGTCCATTCAGAAAAGGATGAAAAATTTACCGACCCGTTCCCATCTCTCCATCATGGCTCATCTTCTACAGCAGCTGGCAGGAGAGAGGAGGGGAGAAGACAGCAGCTCTGTGGGGTGACACAGGGACCCTGAGAGCAGCAGAAGACAAGTAAACTGGATAGGAGGGGCGGCGGGGGCAGCATATAGAGGAACTAATCTCCTCCATTAGGAAGAAAATGGAGGAGATTGGTTCCTCTAAATGCCGCCCCCGCCACCCCTCCTATCCAGGTGTACAAGGGAGGCACACTGGCCTCCTGGAGCATGGGGCCCGGTTGCAATTGCAACCCTTATCATTACGCCTCTGCTTGCAGTCGTGCGACTGTTGCACCATGTGTACGAGGCTTAAAGTGCACCTCTCTTCTCTTTTACACTCTGTAGCTCCTGCTGCTGCTGGATTTTGCTTCTAATCCCCTTGTGGAGGTTGCCATTTGGGGATGGACATTTTATGGTTACACAACCTATCACATTGCTATAATCTTTTTACATGCACTATAAACTTAAGGACTTATGAATTAATGGTTGTGGAATGAATCATCTGAGTTTCCATTATTTCTTATGGGGAAATTTGCTTTGATATAAGAGTGCTTTAGATTACAAGCATGTTTCTGGAACTAATTATGACCACCATTTTATTCCCTAGGGTATCTGCTAAAACAATATATATAATATTTGGGGGTTCTAAATAATTTTCTAGCAAAAAAAATATGATTTTTACATATAGGAGAGAAGTGACAGAATTGGGCCTGGGTGGCAAGGAGTTAATTACCATATATGAGTAATATATAAATAATTATTATATGCTATTTTAACCACTTCAGTCAGGGGCCTGTTTTTTGGGTTCGTTGTTTACAAGTTAAAATCGTTTTTTTTTGCTATAAAATTACTTAGAACCCACAAACATTATATTTTTTTTTCTAACACCCTAGAGAATAAAATGGCAGTCATTGCAAAACTTTATGTCACACCGTATTTGCGCAGCGGTCTTCAAAGCGTGCTTTTTTTTAATAAATTCTGTTTTTTTAGTTAAAAAATAAGAAAGCAGTAACGCTAGGCCAATTTTTTTCCATATTGTGAAAGACAATGTTACGCAGACTAAAATGATATCCAACATGTCATGCTTCAAAATTGCATCCGCTCGCGGAATTGCGATAAACCTTACAGCTTAAAAATCTCCATTTGCGATGTGTAAAAAATTCTACAGGTTAGCAGTTTTGAGCTACAGAGGATGTCTAGTGATAGAATTGTTGCTCTCACTCTAACGATCGCGGCAATAACTCACATGTGTGGTTTGCACACCGTTTTCATATGTGGGCGGGACTTACGTATGCGTTCACTTCTGCACGCGAGCTCGCAAGGACGGGGCGCTTTAAATTTTTTCTTTTTTTTTGAATTATTTATTTTACTTTTTATTTTTCACACTGTTCTTTTTTTTTTTTTTAAAAAAAGATAATTTTTATTCCTATATGTAAACATTCCTTGTAATAGAAAAAAGCATGACAGGTCTTCTTAAATATGAGATCTGGGGCCAAAAAGTCCTCAGATCTCATATTTACACTACAATGCAAAAAAAAAAAAATGTGAAAAAAATGACAGCCCAAAAAAAAAACGGGCCCTTTAAGACCGTTGGGCGGACGTGACTTCTGACGTCATTTCCGCCCTGCCGTATTATGGAGTCGAGTGAGCGGACACTGGGGGGGATGGATGCGATCATCTCCGCCGCTGCCGGCGGGACCGGTAAGCGGCGGAGATGACCGGTAAGTGGCGGGAGGGGGGGGACCTCTCCCGCCGCTGATAAAAGTGATCTTGTGGCGAATCCGCCTCTAAGACCACTTTTATCTTGTGCAGAATCGCCGGCTGAAAAAAATAATATCTGAATGGTGCTTGTAGCTGCAGGCACCATTCAGATATCACTTCTCAAAGATAGCGACGTCATATGACGTCCACCCAACGAGAAGTGGTTAAGGTATTTTACTATATTTTCAAAAACTGTTCTCAAGCAGGTGGCTTAATGGACAAATTACTGAAGTTTGAAGTTATAAATTCAAATCAGCAATTTCACAGTAAATAGATAAATAATAAATGATTATCTTATATCATATAGCATAATAATATATGATTTAGCTTGAACCTTTTCAGCAGCAGCAGATTCTCATTCTCCCTCTTAACTGTGTGAGAAAAACATGGGATTGTGGGTAAATCGTATACACATAAACATGTTTTTCCTTGTGGTTAAAAGGAATGGGCTGGAAGGGAGCATGTGTCTTTTAGACACATGCCCCCTTCTATGACACTGCAGTGAGAGGCCAGCCTCTCCAATGCAGCATTTTTATTGTACAGCTTGAAGTGCTTTACCATTGGTCCAAGGCTCCAAGCTATCCATTGAGCTCAGTGCCTCTGACAAGAAGTGAAAGGCACTGTGAGCTCATCCTCTCAGTCTTCTGCAAATACAGTGTGTCAGCTTGTATTTAACCACCTCAATACAGTACACTTTCACCTCCTTCCTGCCCAGGCCATTTTTCAGCTTTCAGTGCTGTCACATCTTGAATGACAATGGTGTGGTCATGCTACACTGTAACCATGTGACATTTTTATAATTTTCTTCACACAAATAGAGCTTTCTTTTGGTGGTATTTAATCACTGCTGGGTTTTTTATTTTTTACAAAAAAAAAAAAAAAAGTTTTGAAATTTTTTTTTCTTAGTTTCTGTCAGTAAATTTTGTAAATAAGTAATTTTTCTTCTTCACTGCGCTGATGAGGCAGCACTGATGAGGTGGCACTTATGGGCACTGATTAGGTGGCACTGATGAGGCGGCACTAATATGTCGCACTTATGGGCACTGATAGGTGGCACTGATATGTGGCACTGATGAGCACTGATAGGCGGCCTGATGAGTGGCATTGGTGGACACTGATAGTTGGCACTGGTGGGCACTGATAGGTGGCTTTGATGGGCACTGATGGGCGGCACTGATGGGCATTGATGGGTGGCACTTATGGGCGGCACTGATTGGCATAGATGGGCAGCAGTGATGGGCATTGATGGGCAGCACTGGTAGGCAGCACTGATAGCCAGCATTGACTGGCATCACTAATGGGCACTGACTGGTGACACTTGTGGGCACTGATTGCTGGCACTGGTGGGCACTGATTGCTGGCACTGGTGGCGCTTTATTGTAATCAGGGCACTGATGATCAGGTCATTTGACGTCTTCCCAGAACGAGAGCCGTACCGTCCCTCCTCATTTGATGGTGGGTGGGCAGCAAGTGGTTAAACTGGCTGCTCTGTATGTAGCTTCTGACAGGCTGCGCAAGAAGCCCCCTATCTCCGGGACCATAGAGGATAGGAGCCCCAAATTTTGGCTAGTGATGGGGTAGGATGACAGCTACCTACCCCCCAAATTTGGGGTCTCTGTGGCCCCAGTTGTTTGAGCTACGACCCTCAAAGTTGATTTTTTTGGGGGGTTATTTATGGGGGGGCTCTGCCTCCACCTGCCTCCCCTGACTGCACGTCCCTGATTTTACTCTCTGTACAGGTTACTTTTATAGTGTTTCCTTATTTATATTCAGTTATACATCTTGGTTTTGGATCTTCCACTGATATATTATTTGAAGTCTATCATAATTCCCAGCCAAATAATTTCATCAAATGTGTCTCCTGCAGCCTACAGAAACCAACAGTCAAGTAGAGGCCTGTATCTGAAGTTCAGAGCAAAGCAGCCTCCGTGATGTTTCATGTTTCCAGGAAGGCAACATCACACACTTGTCTGAACTGAGTCAGCAAAGCCGTGGCAAAATGCAATTTTTTTTTACTAGAAAGCATATTCAGGTTAAATAGAATTAACAACATGTTTTATTTATGAGAGAAATTTGCAGTTCCGTGAAGAAATGGAAAATAATTATAAAACAAAATGAGTGTTGAACAGAACAGCAAAAAAAATGTACATTTTAAATCAGTCTCAGCTTTGCTGTGTAATGGTTTATTCAGGTATTACTTCTTATCTAAATTATTCTATAGTGTTTTATAGACAAGATGTTCACTATTCATATCTGTTATTAGTACTGTATAGCTAAAGTGGAACTTCACTCTCACAATCAACAGTGATTATTTTTAATCCTCATGCTGCTAGCAAAAATGGCTGTAAAAAAGTTCTGGCAAGTGCTAGAGGGCTGCAAAAAGCAGTAGGCGATGATTTTAGAACAATAATCTGTCCCTTACAGCAACAGCAGGAACCTGACCCTATAGGAGTAGGCAATGATTTTAGAACAATAATCTGTCCCATACAGCAACAGCAGGAACCTGACCCTATAGGAGTAGGCGATGATTTTAGAACAGAAATCTGTCCCTTTCAGCAACAGCAGGAACCTGACCCTATAGGAGTAGGCGATGATTTTAGAACAATAATCTGTCCCTTACAGCAACAGCAGGAACCTGACCCTATAGGAGTAGGAGATGATTTTAAAACAATAATCTGTCCCTTACAGCAACAGCGGGAACCTGACCCTATAGGAGTAGACGATGATTTTAGAACAATAATCTGTCCCTTACAGCAACAGCAGGAACCTGGCCCTATAGGAGTAGGCAATTTTTAGTAGCAGATGAGGATATCCCAGTCCAAGGGCGACAACGACATTCCCTGTCTAATAACAAAATTTTAGTAGAGGATGAGGATATCCCAGTCCAAGGACGACAACGACATTCCCTGTCTAATAACAAGATTTTAGTAGCGGATGAGGATATCCCAGTCCAAGGACGACAACGACTTTCCCTGTCTAAAGACAAGATTTTAGTAGCGGATGAGGATATCCCAGTCCAAGGACGACAACGACATACCCTGTCTAATAACAAGATTTTAGTAACGGATGAGGATATCCCAGTCCAAGGACGACAACGACATTCCCTGTCTAATAACAA
>BLSH010052297.1:302974-313553 GCA_018402905.1 Glandirana rugosa | reverse complement strand
TTACTTGCCATGTCGCCTGCCACCAGATGCAGCTTGTCACTTGTCACTAGATGCAGTTTTTGTCCCTTTGTCACCACAGATGCAGCTAGTCCATGCTTCTCTGTCTTGGTGATTTGCAATGGTGTCCTTGGGGGGGTGGTGGTCCCTGTGTCCCCAGGGGGGATGGTGGTCCCTGTGTTCCCAAGGGGGGATGGTGGTCCCTGTGTCCCCAAGGGGGGAGGGATGGTGGTCCCTGTGTCCCCAGGGGGGGGAATGGTGGTCCCTGTGTCCCCAGGGGGGGTGGTAGTCCCTGTGTCTCTGGGGGGGTGGTCCCTGTGTCCCCGGGGGGGAATGGCGGTCCCTGTGTTCTTGGGGGGATGGTGGTCCCTGTGTCCCCAGGGGGGGGTGGTGGTCCCTGTGTTCCCAGGGGTGGTGGTCCCTGTGTCCCCGGCGGGGTGGTGGCAGCCCCCCCTCCCCAGTGCTTACATTTCCATTCAATCCCTTGCTAGAGCAGACATAGTGAGCCATCCCTTCTCAGCTCAGTGTGTGTGTGGAGTGGTGCGTTCTGCATAACTTTCCTCCCTGTTCCTCTGTAACACACACTCCAGATGTCTTCCTGAAAACTTGCATGGATGAAAAGGGAAGGGGAAAGGAGGCTGGATTATGCAATGGGAAGTAAGCTGCCACAACAAGCCGACAGGAGGGAGAGACAAAAGAGACAGACGTGCAAAGATGGGCAGTGTGTGTGAGGAGCTAAGCATGAGATGGTGTCACCCCCTCTGCCGCACCCCCCACAGCAACGCTGCTACCAGTACTTGCCTGTTCATCATGTTGTGTCCAGAGCCAGCACTCACAAATCACACTGGGGACACACCACTGCATACATCACTTCCGGCGCCTAGGACAGCTACTTCATACAGGTTCACCTATTGGCTGGGACGCGGGAAACAGACAGACCGGGACTGGGGTCCAAATCCCATGAATGTCCTGGCAAATTCGGGACTTTTGGTAACTATGCCTTGTTCTAGGGGGAACAGAAAAAGCAGCTATGCTTACCTCATCCCTTCTTCAGCAGCCAGCACTCTTCTCCCCTTTTTAATGCTTCGGTTTGTAGGCGGGACCTCTGTGTCCACAATTACAGTGCAGGGCTGCTGGTCCTGTATTGTATGTGATGATGTTAGTGTGCCTGCCTGGCTGTAAAGAGAAGTAGCTTTGGGTGATTAGTAATATATCTGGGAGGAAGCCAGAGGGAGCAAGGAATAGGAAGGTATGTATAGTTGCTTTTTATGTTCCCCATAGACAAATTAGCATTTAACCCTTGCAGTGTTTCTGGAGTTAGGAATTAAACTTCAATTATGATTTTAACTTTATTTTCATATGTTGTACAAGGATATCTACTAGAATAGATTGCTAGCAGTTTGTGTACACCTGTTGTTTGCCGTACTTTTATTTGTTCTTTAGTTTTTCTTAACCTTTTAAACATAATGGATCCTTTGGAAATACCATTCAGATCTCAGGAAACCCCTTCTAATAATTACTATATCTGCAGCTCCCCATACATAAGCATGAACAGTGAGGCCTAGACCAGACCAGAGAAAATAGCCTAACATTATAGGCTAAGAACATTCCACCACCAGGAGAAAGAACATGAGTGAGACCTCAGCATTGTGTAAGTATATGGGAAATCTTACCAAATTACCAAACAAATGGGTGGCTGAGTGAACCTCCAGCTGCAGTGTGTTTTGAAACTTTTAGCAGTGGTAATATTAGTAAGTTAACAGACGTTAGGGATTAGGTTAACCAATCATCAAGAGAAAGAGTATATACTCATAAAGAGAATATGGCCTTGGTTCCGAAGACTGAACAACATATAATTTAAAACATTTATTAGAAAATGTGTACAGAAAAAGATAAAACCATCAATCCCAACAAATCTAATCTAAAATCCAAGGCTATAAGTTAGCTCCTCCATATAACTGTGTATGTGCACCCCTAAATGATATACTATATGTAAAAAATGAATTCAAAAGGCCCAGACAGCCAACACTTTAAATGTTGATGGCTGTGAAGGGAGTCCATATTTCCCGACATATTTTGCGGAGAGTGCTGCTTCCTTAAGAAGATGGAGGTATTGAAACAGAGTTTATAGACAGATACATACATGAAAAATAATAAATAACAATATGTTATAACTAGAATTCTTTCATAATAATATCATTTGAATAATAAGGTATTTCAGCTAATATACATCCGCAGTGTGTAATTATCCTGGGGTGAACGTGGGAGCACACACACCAAGGCCTCTGCTGTAATTACTAGTACAATAGTAGAGTGTTAAAGTAGAGCTAAAGGCAAAACTTTTTATTAATGTAACTATTTCTGAGGCTTTGCCAAGTGGCCACTGAGAGTATACAGGCTCTCTTAGCAGGGAGAATGTGCCTGCCAACTCTCTGCATGGATTTGACTTTTTTCCTCCCTCTTGTTTCTGTTTGCCGAAACACACACACACAGATCAAATTACAGCGTGGCTCTCCTAAGTTTCTCTGTGCATGAGGGAGAAAGCCAATAGAATTAACAGTTACAGGAACCAACCAGAGGGACTTTAGCCAGCTGCAGAAATAGCTGCAAAGCATTCTGGAATATGAAGTCCCTTTACCAGACATCCCCATAGCTTTTTATTGAGTATGGAACTACAATCCCATGCATGCTCTAAAAGAGAGGAGGTGAGAGACTTGATCTTGATTGTCTGGGGAGAATTCAGTGAAAGCGTGGGAGAGGAAGAGAAAAGACCTAAGAGAGGGGTGCTGCCTCTTGGGTTTTTCCACCGTGCGATCTTAGGCCTCTGGGACCGGTCAGGACATCCAGCTAGAGAGAGAGAGAGGATCCCAGGTGCACATCCAGGCGCACCTGCACTGACAGAAAAGCGTTCCATTGTGAGGTGACCAGGGCCGTCTTTAACGTGGGGTAAACAGGGTATATGCCCAGGGCCCTGTCACTGTTCGGGGGCCCGGCGCTGCCCTCACCTTGAGCCCCGTGCTACCTGCCAGAGTTCGGGCACCTCCGGTGCTAATCGCAAGCTGGCTGCTTGCCCACTGTCACTTGTAAATACAGAAGTGCTGCTTTTGTATTTATAAGTGGCAGCGCTCCTCCTCCCGGCGGCCGCTCTGATTCTATGTAACTTGTAAAATGTCCTTGGGTATACTCTGATCTCATTGAAAACAGAGGAGGAAGGGGGCGAGGAATATGCACAGGGGAAGCTGCTTCTGCAACGTGCAGACTACATGGACCTCACATCGGACATGCTGTGAATAGGATTTGTGAGAGGAAAACTGTGTACTGGAATCGGGAATGGGGTGAGAGGAGAGCCTTGTACTTGGAGGGAGGGGGGAGTGGAGCTACATACTGAAATGGGGGTGTGAGGGGGTGAGAGGAGAGCTCTGGACTGGAATGGAGGGTGAGGGGGTGGGAGGAGAAACATCTACTTGGGGGGAGTGGAACTTTGGAATCAGGGAGGAGAAGCGTCTTCTCCTGGTGAACCCCTGCACTGTGCACATAGTGCAACCCTGCACTCTGCACCTGGTGCACCCCTGCCCTCTGCGCCTGGTGCACCACTGCACATGGCGCACCCCTGCACTCTGCCCATGGCGCACCCCTACACGCTGTACATAGCACATCCCTAAACCTTGCACATAGCGCACCCCTAAAATTTGCAGGTAGTGCACCCCTCAGCCGTGTACTCTGTACATAGCGCACCCCTGCACTCTGTACCTACTGTACCCCTGAACCCTGCATTCTGTGCATAGCGTACCCCTCAACCCTCCACTCTGTATGTAGTGCACCTTTCAACTATGCATTCTTTATGTAGTGTGCCCTTCAACCCCACACTCGGTACATAGGGCACCCCTCAATGTCAGTGCAGTTTGGCCACACCCACACTTTGATGCAGAGGTAATGATGTACAGTAACCTCTAGCAAACAATCAGAGAGTGGTAATGATCTGAAACCTCTAGAAATAAATCAGTGAGCAATAATGATGTGCAGTAACCTCTAGAAACCAATCAGCAAACAGAAATTATGTAACGTAACCTCTAGCAACTAATCAGTGAGCGGTAATGATGTGCTGTAACCTCTAGCAACCAGTCAGTGAGTGGTAATGATATGCTGTAACCTCTGGCAACCAATCACTATCGCTGCCTGATCTGCTGCAGTAAACTCATTATGAGTCTAGCTGCTAATTACTGTATGTCTCACAGCGGGGTGCAGGGTCCAAGAAAATGTTTGGCCAGGGTCCAATCAACATTAAAGATGGCCCTGGAGGTAACCAGTCACCGCCAGGGAAGCGTGCCTGTCCCAGGAAGTTCATTTGGGCCTTGATCGATTGCAGGATTGGGTTAGGGGGCTCTTGCCCATTTGCAGGAAACAAGGACACTGCAGAGTCCTTAGAGGCCAGTTATATTATTTATGTTATAGCTCATTAAGCTAGTGAGAGAGAGGAAGAAGGCTGGAGAACAATGGGAAGAGCCAGATGTTGGCATCTGCTGTCGAAGTCAGAGTGGCCAGTACAGCTGATAGTGATCCAGAGATCGGGATTCTGAAGAATCAGATGTCCAAGCTAATGGAGATGGTGACTGGATCATTGGATGTCAAGTCTGAGGTGGCTGCACTGAAGATGCTGGTATCTCAGATGTTGGAAGTGATGAACCGGCTGGCAGCTAAACCTACTGAGTTATTCGGTGAGGGAGGTAAGAGGCCCATGAATCCAGATGTCTGTCAAAATTATAGAGGTGTAGGTCACTACCAACAGGAATGTCCCAGTCCACTGAGGAGGACAGAAGACTGGCGTAGACCTCAGAGAAGTCACCCAAAGATGGAGAGAAAACCTGGACCTTCAAGAAGAAGTTTCCCCGAATCTGAAAGGGAACAATGGCGGACACCTGCAGTCTATGCCATTGCCGTGAGAAATTACTATCGGCCCTCAAAATGTCACTGGAAACAGCATTCTAAGCATGATGAGAGAAGAGAAATACAAGTCCAGTCAAGCGAGTCTGCTATTCCAAATGCTTCCACCAAACCTCCTGCCAAGTTAGTAGGCCCTTTGTCTGTAGTGCCTGTTTTGGTGGAAGGAATTTAAATAGCCATCCTTGACTCTGGTGCTCAGGGGATTTTCTACAGGAGGTATCTGTCATACATACCTCTGCGAAAGTTGAAGGATATAGAGATACAGGGTATTCAAATGGAAGTTTACTCCTGTGATGGATATCTGCAGGTCAAGTTGTCATGTGATCCATTGAGGGCTGGAAAGCCTCAGGACTAGCTATCGTGTGTCCTCAGTTGCCAGGGTCCACAGGAAATCCACTAATCGTAGGGACCAACACAGATCTGGTGAAGTGGCTGTTAGACCCTGTTGTCCCCAGATGTGATCCCTTGCCCTCACTGCCAGAAGGAGGATCAGATGTGTTTCTCTCTTCCACAGTGGATGAAGAAGGACTCATAACAGAAGTGGAAGAAACACATCTGAAGGAGGAGGAAGTAATTAAACAGGAAGAAGAGGCTAGTGAGCCTACCGTGCCTGAGCCAGTGGAAAAGAGAAAGCAAAGAGTTAAACATCCTATCAAGAGACTGACCTGTGATGTGTAGGATGAGAGCACCCTCATCCCTCAAGGGACTCTTACAGAGCCTGACCTTCTCACCACAGATTTGGTGAAAGGCAACCTTAACTCACCCCTGGCACATCTAGCTGGGCCATTCCAATTAAGGTGGCCTGTAGGCAGGACAACCTTCCATCCTATGCCCATTGGTGGGAGTTTCCTCTGCCAGGTTCTTATGCAAATGCAAACTGTTTGTTTTCCTGTGTACACTAATCTTCTTTTTCTCTGCGTGTATATACAAAGCATGTAACAGGTAACCGACTCTTTACTTCCTTTGGAGGACCAAAGGTTCTTTGGTGGGGGGAGTGTGTAGCGGGGGCCCGCTTTGCTGCCCGCTATTTCTGAGACTTTGCCAAGTGGCCACCAAGAGTATACAGGCTCTCTTAGCAGGGAGAATATGCCTGCCAGCTCTCTGCATGGATTTGATTTTTTTTCTCCCTCTTGTTTCTGTGTGCAGGCACACACACACGGATCAAATTACAGTGTGGCTCTCCTGAGTTTCTCTGTGCATGAGGGAGAAAGACAATAGAATTAAAAGTTACAGGAACCAATCAGAGGGACTTTAACCAGCTGCAAGAATAGCTGCAAAGCATTCTGGAATATGAAGTCCCTTTACCAGACATCCCTATAGCATTTTATGGAGTATGGAACTACAGGGTGGGCCATTTATATGGATACACCTTAATAAAATGGGAATGGTTGGTGATATTAACTTCCTGTTTGTGGCACATTAGTATATGTGAGGGGCGAAACTTTTCAAGATAGGTGGTGACCATGGCGGCCATTTTGAAGTCGGACATTTTGAATCCAACTTTTGTTTTTTCAATAGGAAGAGGGTCATGTGACACATCAAACTTATTGGGATTTTCACAAGAAAACAACGGTGTGCTTGGTTTTAACATTCCCATTTTATTAAGGTGTATCCATATAAATGGCCCACCCTGTACAATCCCATACATGCTCTAGAAGAGAGGAGGAGAGAGACTAGATCTTGATTGTCTGGGGAGAATTCAAGTGTGGGAGAGGAAGAGAAAAGACCTAAGAGAGGAATGCTGCCTCTTGGGTTTTTCTACCATGCGATCTTAAGCCTTTGGGACCGGTCGAGGATCCCAGGTGCACATCCAGGAGCACCTGCACCGACAGAGAAGCATTCCAGTGTGAGGTGACCAGTCGCCGCCAGGGAAGTGTACCTGTCCCAGGAAGTTTGTTTGGGCCTTGATCGATTGCAGGATTGGGTGAGGGGGCTCTTGCCCATTTGCAGGAAAAAAGGACACTGCAGAGATGGAGTTATATTGAACCCTGTATACAGACATCATTGCTGGTAGTCATCTTGCTGACACTTGTAGTACCTGCAGAATACAAATCCATTTAAGTAGAAGGACGAGGTATACAGAGGTCATTGGCCTTTCACCCTGCTGAGGAAAATCTTGCATTCTTCACTTAATGATCCAGGCCAGTTATGTTATTTGGGCCCGCTACCCAGGAATACCTTTGAGCCCGCTACCCAGGAAGTGCACCAACAAGAGTGGCTAGCTGAAGATGCCAAACCATATTTAACTTCAAAGAGACTGAAGTTACTATTGCCATACAGCATCACACTCGTATATCCAGGGCTCTGTATATGAAGTGGGTGTGTGGGACAGCCTATTTAGAAAGTTAAGATATTGACTGTTGATTTGAATACAGTATTTGCTATTGGGCCCGTGGTGCCAGGAGACAGAAGAGAGGGATCTGACATAGAGGGTCAGTCTTCTACTCTCCTCCTGCCTGGACTCATAGAGCCAAACTTGAGTAAAGGTAACCAATCTGGTACAGATTGCTATCTTTTTGTGACTTTATTGTTATTAAAGGGTTTGCTCTAAGGTTATGAATCCCCTGAAAGCAGCCCAAATGTACTATTGAGCTATATTGCTCATAACTTCAGTTAATGTTCTTCTGTTGTAGTCCTTGAACATATTGGCAATGGTTATTCCACAGAAATACTACAGTAAAGACAATTTCTGTGTTTTATAATAATGTGTGTGTTT
This sequence comes from Glandirana rugosa, assembly GCA_018402905.1. Classification (NCBI taxonomy): domain Eukaryota; kingdom Metazoa; phylum Chordata; class Amphibia; order Anura; family Ranidae; genus Glandirana; species Glandirana rugosa. The sequence continues at coordinate 305,899 of BLSH010052297.1, read as the reverse complement.
CTCATTGATCCTTGCACTCACACTATTGCCTGGTGTGCCTGAGGCGACTGAGACTGTTATTGGGGTTGAGAGGCAGAGTAACGGACTGAACATACTTAAGTGGCTACTGTGGGGGTAGCACTACATTTACATTTTGGAGTAAGGGAGAGCTATAACCCCTGTAATATTTTTTTTTACCATGTCCCATTTGGAAGATTTACTGTCACATCCTGCCCATAACCAAAACAGGAGGTGAGAGGATATCCCTGCAAATTAATGGGAACCCTTGGGCCTCCCAGGTCACCAGAACTAGTATTCCCACTGGAAGATTTCCACTCTATTACTTTTTAGGAGACAACCAAAGATTTGGGATTTTCTTTTACTTTCACTTTTAATGATAATGGTAAACAAGATAAATTGAGAGGGTGAATCTCCCTAATAGGGGCACAGACAGCAACACAACCCTAGTCTTCTAATCCATCTCCACTCTGTCCAAAACGAAAAAAAGTTTCCCCTTTAGTTATACTTTAACCCACATGTAGAATGTTAACAGGTCAATAAAGACAAGGGAGGGGGACCCTTGTGTCAAACACCATAAAGTGCGTTAGAAACAGCGGTGGCTGGTGACGTTTTAGGATGGGGGTGTGCCAGGTCCTGCCCTTCCTTTTTGACACCTCCTACTTCTCATAAGCCCCACCCCTTATAAAATCCACTCCGTCCCCTGTATTCCACATATTGCATCAGGAGTATACAGCTCAGTATCACAGGACACAGTATACAGCTCAGCATCCCAGGACACAGTATACAGCTCAGCATCACAGGTGGAGTATATTGCAGCCATTAACACAGTATGCAGCCAGTACACAGGTATTGCAGCCAGGACACAGGTAGCCAGTAGACAGGTATTGCAGCCAGTATACAGGTAGCCTGTACACAGGTATTGCAGCCAGTACACCGGTATTGCAGCCAGTAAACAGGTAGCCAGTACACAGGTATTGCAGCCAGTACGCAGGTTGCCAGTACACAGGTATTGCAGCCAGTACACAGGTAGCCAGTACGCCGGTATTGCAGCCAGTACAAAGGTAGCCAATACACAGGTATTGCAGCCAGTACACAGGTATTGCAGCCAATACACAGGTAGCCAGTACACAGGTATTACAGCCAGTACACAGGTAGCCAATACACAGGTATTGCAGCCAGTACACAGGTAGTCAGTACACAGGTATTGCAGCCAGTACACAGCACAGCAATACGGTACCTCGAGTCAGGGGAGTCAGACGCTCTCTCACACGGCCCTAATGCCTCTGCGGGAATAACAGACGTGCGATGCTGGTCACTCTCCCAGTCCAAGCACCAGCACATCCGCCAGTCCCGCCCCCATGTCCTGACCAATCAGTCACTGGCTGGGGGCCAGTGACTGAGGCCATAGCCAATCAGTGTATCTATGTGTGCTTCGGTGGCGCACATAGATTCACTTTAAAGGCAGACCAATGGGTGTTGGGATTTGCTGTCAAAAGGCAGCATGTTTCCCAAAGACCCAGGAAAGCCATGTACCGATGGCCTATGTTTCAGCATGAGGGGTGGGGGGGGGGCGGGGCACTGGCGCCCTCTATGGAGGAACCGCCGCTGGTTAGAAATAAATGTCCTTACTGGACATATACACATAAAGCTGTTATTTCTGAATCACTGAAAAGGTAGAAAACTATACTTAGTCTAAGGTGACCAGATTTTTAAAATAAAATCCGGGGACATATTTTTTTTTATTGCAATTATTTTTTAAGCATATTTTCCTCAATTGATATATGCAGTGTATGTGCTTTGTGTTTATGGAATGATTGTATGATATATATGCTATTTTTCACATTTCGTCCATAAATAAAGATAAAAAAATATATATTTCTTAGAATTTTTTGAGATATGACTACCAAATGTTATGAAGATAAGACAGAGAAAAAACAGAGTGCAGAGTTCAGAAGTGCAATATATAAAGAATGCAGGGCTCAGCTGTGCCCATCTGTGTAGCCTTACCAGTGCCCATCTATGCAGCCTGACCAGTGCCCATCTATGCAGCCTCACCAGTACCAAGCAATGCAGCCTAACCAGTTCCCATATATGCAGCCTCACCAGTACCCATCTATGCAGCCTCACCAGTGCCCAGAAATGCAGCCTCACTGGTGCCCATCTATGCAGCCTCACCAGTGCCCAGCAATATAGCCTCAACAGTGCCCATCAATGCAGCCTCACCAGTGTCCCGTAATAAAGCCTCACCAGTGCCCAGCAATAAAGCCTCACCAGTGCCCATCTATGCAGCCTCACCAGTGCCCATCCAATGCAGCCTCACAAGTGCCTAGCAATGCAGCCTCACCAGTGCCCAGCAATACAGCCTAACCAGTGCCCAGCAATGCAGCCTCACCAGTGCCTAGCAAGACAGCCTCACCAGTGCCCAGCAATGCAGCCTCACCAGTGCCCAGCAATGCAGGCTCACCAGTGCCAAGCAATGCAGCCTCACCAGTGCCCATCTATGCAGCCTCACCAGTGCCCATCCAAAGCAGCCTCACCAGTGCCCAGCAATGCAGCCTCACCTGTGCCCATACAATGTAGCCTCACCAGTGCCCATCCAAAGCAGCCTCACCAGTGCCCAGCAATGCAGCCTCACCTGTTCCCATCCAATGCAGCCTCACCAGTGCTCATCCAATGCAGCCTCACCTATGCCCAGCAGTGCAGCCTCACCAGTGCCTAGCAATAAAGCCACACCAGTGCCCAGCAATGCAACCTCACCAGTGCCCAGCAATGCCTCACCTGTGCCCATCTATGCAGCCTCACCAGTCCCTATCCAAAGCAGCCTCACCAATGCCCAGCAATGCAGCTTCACCTGTGCCCAACGTGACCACTCCGACGAAACCTATCCGTGACCACTCCGACGTATCTACCCGTGTCCACTCCGTA
>BLSH010052297.1:269669-292524 GCA_018402905.1 Glandirana rugosa | reverse complement strand
ACAGAGCTGAAGAAAGTATTTAATAAGTTTGCCTTCTCTTTGTCCCCAGTCACGCACTCTAGATCATTTTGTAAAGGGCCTACATGCTCAGACCTGACCTTTTTACTATTAATATATTTGAAGAATTTTTTGGGGTTTGTCTTACTATCTTTTGCAATCTGTCGTTCGTTGTGAATTTTTGCATCCTTGATTTCCTTTTTACATATTCTGTTATATTCTTTGTAACATTTAAAAGATGGTAGTGTTCCCTCATTTTTATATTTTTTAAATGCTCTTTTCTTATCATTTATAACTTTTTTAACTTTGGCCGTGAGCCACATTGGTTTTCTTTTTAGCCTCTTAAATTTATTGCCCATGGGAATATACTTTGCAGTGAGTTCGCATACAGTTTTTTTGAAAAATTCCCATTTCTGTTCTGTGTTCATTGATGCTAATATTCCCTCCCAGTCTAAGTCCTCATCTTTATAAAATTTGCTCTCTTAAAATTAAGTGTTTTTATCTTTCCCATTTGTGTTTGTTGCTTGCAGCTTACATTAAATGAAATCATGTTATGGTCACTGTTACCCAGATGTTCTTTTATATGAATATTGGTAATAAGCTCTGCATGGTTTGAGATTACCAGGTCCAACAAAGCATCATTCCTAGTTGGGGCCTCAATAAACTGGACCATAAAATTGTCCTGTAATAGGTCTATAAATTTTTGCCCTTTAGCTGTCCCAGCAGTGCCATTACTCCAGTTAATTTCCGTCGTGTCGTGGGATCAGTGGGAAGGGCTCTGGGCTCGGAGGGAATGGCCCAGGACGAAGGTCGGGGGGCCCTTCATGTTTTTTTGTACCAGGGCCCTGAAGGTTCTAGTTATTCCTCTGACTCACCCACATTCAAGATCAGAGGTCTTGGATGCCTGCTGTCCCAGGGCTGCAGATTAAAGTGGTTGTAAACCCTCTCATATACCCAGTGAAGTGAAAAGTTTTACTTGTTTATCTGCTGTCTTCTCTTGTCTACCAAAATTAGATGTATTATTTCAGACAATAACCACAAATATTAAAAAGCATTCTGGAGCACTGCATAGCACAATTGATCCAACACACACTGAAACCAGCCTTAACCAGCAGCTCATCTTTGTGTTTTTTACTACTCATGATAAGTTCATGAAAAAAATAGCCCAAAAGTACCTTCTACCAGGAACTACCAACCGTTCAACCCACTCTGCATGCTGCTAGATATACTGTCCCACAATCAAGATCAGAGGTCTTGGATGCCTGCTGTCCCAGGGCTGCAGATTAAAGTGGTTGTAAACCCTCTCATATATCCAGTGAAGTGAATAGTTTCGGGTGATCCACAGAGATGAAACAAATCCTCCTACATACGTTTTACTTGTTTATCTGCAGTCTTCTCTTGTCTACTACGCTTAAAAAGAGAACAATTGTGATAAAATCCTTCTGCTTCTGTGAGGAGTATAGAGGAGGGGGTGGAAAGCTGCAGTTACAGCTCTTATACACTGTGTGACATCTGACTGGAGGAAAGGGACACCTCCACCTAGGCAGAGGAATGAAGGAATATGCAGAGCTGTGTTCTGAATAGACAAGCTGTCTGCTTAACTCCCTCCCTGCCACACATTTTATCACGTGTCTGGAAAACAGCTCAGAAGTGATTGATAACAGAGGAATGAAGCACCCGAGAGAAATGACACTTAGAGCTTTTGAGAGAGGCAAGTAAACAATACAGATATACTGTATGTGCTTTGTTCATATTTCATATTTGAGATTTTAGTTTTTATTCTCAATTGTTTCACCAATCAGAGGGAGAGCATCAAGAGCAAGAGGAACATATAAGGCTCCATGCACAATGGATGTTAAAAAATGTCCTAGAAACGTCAGTAGCTTTGTAGTTAGTGTTTCAGCTTTTATCAGCTTTTTTTAGCAGTTTTTAGCATTTTTGCAGATCATTGTTTTTGAGCGTTTTTGAGCATTAGCATTTTTGAGCATTTATGGTCATTTTTAAGCTTTCAACATTTTTGTGGTCAGAAGAATGACCCTTGAACGCGATTTTAGAGTATTCTGACAACAGCCCATAAACTCCACTGCTGATAAACGAGGATAAACGTCCATATGTGCATGGACACATAGCATAACATAGAGGGGAGTTTATGGCCTGTTACAAAAAAAACACCCAAATGCCCAAAAACGACCGTTTAGCAGCTACAGTGTGCATGGAGCCTAAGAGTGCAGGGTGTGTGTCTACTTCCAGCACCCATACTTCTCTGTATAGATCGTACGATCTGCACCACTTACCTTTGTTAGTATTTTTTTTTTCAATTGCATTCCTTTAAAAAGTTCCAGTGTTGTAAACATTATGTAATAAAGTGAAAGTCATAATTCAAGTACAGTTAAATGTCTGCTCATTACATTGCAAAAGGTCCAGTTGCTAAACTGCAAAATGTTTCCCCCCCCCCCCCCCCCATAATGTTCTCTGTAGCTCTTGAAAAGTGTAAGTGTTCTTACCTTTCATTTTCATGTTAAGCTAATGAAATGAAATGTAATATGTTTCTGAAGTGTTTTTCTGTGGTTTTGTTTTGATAGAGAATAAAAGGTCATTAGGCAGGTCATTGTGTACAGAAATGTCATTCGTGAACTTCTAGTCACGACCAGCCATTACGTTGCTGCAAGCCAGAAATGCTTCATATTTGTGCAGGTTGTCTTGATGACAACTGACTAGAAGGACGATAAACAACCTAAACAGAACAACAGAGTACTCCTTTATCCATTAAAATAAAAACACATTGTTTCAGCTATTTTGGCATGGAACTTAAAAAAAATTAATTTGATTCAAAATAGCAAAATATACACACCTGAGATCAGTTTGAGCCGTTGGTCTATAAAATAAAGGGCAGCATGTTAAGTAAAGTAAATGTCATTGCTTTAAAGTGTAAACCTCCATAGTGTTTACTAACCTCAATCCAAAGCATGGAGTGTGATTTCTGTCTCCCCTCTCTTCCCTCTGCTATCTGCATTAATCACTTCTGATAGGTTATTCCAACACCACATAATCTTGGAAGACAGCAGCACCCCCCCCCCCCCCAGCACACAGAATGTGATTGACAGTGTCAGTTATGCACATTTCCATTCAAGACTTTGTAGAGGGGTGTGTCCTTTCCCTCCACTCAGGTCTCAGATTACAGTCAGCTTTTTGCTCTGTACTGTGCAGTGTCTGATGTCAGACCCCTGCCTCCTTTCTGCTGGAGCTGAGAATAGCCTTTGATCTGCGTGTTTTAGATGACTGTACAGAAGGGAGGGCTGCAGATAAACAGCTGACAACTTATGTAGGAGGGCTTGTGTAATATCTGTGTATCCTCTCAAGCTAGTCACTTCATTGGGTATATGCAAGGGTTTACAAACACTTTAAAAATCATCTTTATTGTTATGGCTAATGAAAACAGGTGAAAACTACTATCTGATTGCATAACATGTGATTTATACACAACAGAAAATGTCATTTGTCATTACAATCTAAAATATTAGACTCAGAATTGTTTAAGGCATCTTAGATCTAATACCCCTTTAAATTAAATTGGCAAAATAATACTAGAAACATATTGCCAATATGTACTACCAGTCTCTGGTGTATATGTAATAAGTAGATACTTGGGGAGATACAGTGCCAGCTCATGAGAGTAGTCTTTTATTGAAGGCCGGATCACATAATTTCATTCAGCATCACAGATAGAGTAGCAGATGATGTGGCTGCCATCCCTAAGGCAACAAGCCCTAGCAATGTCAATGTATGGCTGTTGCTTTTAAGATCACAATCAGAAAGCAGCTACATACAAAGTATGCACTTGTTGGGACTTTCCTTAGTTTATTTTTTTATTAAGGCAATTGACTTGAACTATAGAAAGCCATGTACATTGCAATGTACACTGACCACTCACTGCTGTATGTGCAGCCTTGAGTTATAGCTGAACTCCAGGCAAAAAGGTAAATTCAAGGATGAAATACAAATACGGGAGCTGTTTTACTTGCCAATTTGTATTCCTGTCCATTTGGTCATGAGATTTACACAGCCCCCTCACACAGCGCAATCAGCCCAGTGACCTGACTTTTCTCTGCTGCAGTTAAGCAACACAGCTAGGTCACCTCACTACCCCAACCTATGATTGCATTGAAGGTTAATGGGAAGGCGAGCAGAACACTATTTTTATAGTCTAGAAACAGTTTATTAGTCATAAACCTTTGTTCGGAGCAGTGTTTTAGGGTTTATATGGACCGTGCCATCAGAGCTACATTATAATGAACAAGACTTTCATTACAAATGGTGTCATACAATAGTTTACACATAATAAGATTATAATATGAATATAGGGAACATGAACCAGACAATATATTAGAAATATAGTGTTCATATTCAGAACACCAATGTGTTTTTTTCTCCTTACTTTTGAAACACAGTATGACATACAGTAAAGTAAAGTCCTTCATTGCTTATGGATACTCCTATTTAAAGCGGAAGTAAACTCTACTCCTCCTATGCTGCTTTTCTATTAGACCATTTTATTAAATTCTTCTGACACATTATACAATATACATTATTACCAATCGCATGTTCTTACTGTGTTTAAGATGTTTATACATTTGTTTCTCCCAATGCCATATTAAGTATTGTTTTCCGTGTCTGTAGTAGAAAATACTTCCATCCTTTCATGTAACCCTTGCTATAATCTTGTGCATGCGTTTCTCAGGCAAGCCTCCTTCTAGTTCCTGAGGTTGAGTATGTAGTCCCGGCATTGGAAGCAGTACCGCAGGGAGCGGTTATGACGGTCACGGCACACTGCTCAGTGAACTGACAACACAAAGAGTTTGCGTGAATCGGGGGAGTACAGTGTTAACCCTAGTTTTCCAAAATTAATGACCTGTTCTCTAGGTTAGGTATACAGTATCTCACAAAAGTGAGTACACCCCTCACATTTTTGTAAATATTTTATTATATCTTTTCATGTGACAACACTGAAGAAATGATGCTTTGCTACAATGTAAAGTAGTGAGTGTACAGCTTATATAACAGTGTAAATTAGTTGTCCCCTCAAAATAACTCAACACACAGCCTTTAATGTCTAAACCGCTGGCAACAAAAGCGAGTACATCCCTAAGAAAAAATGTCCAAATTGGGCCCAAAGTGTCAATATTTTGTGTGGCCCCCATTATTTTCCAGCACTGCCTTAAACCTCTTGGGCATGGAGTTCACCAGAGCTTCACAGGTTGCCGCTGGAGTCCTCTTCCACCCTTGCATGATGACATCACGGAGCTGGTGGATGTTAGAGATCTTGCGCTCCTCCACCTTCCATTTGAGGATGCCCCACAGATGCTCAATAGGGTTTGGGTCTGGAGACATTCTTGGCCAGTGCATCACCTTTATCCTCAGCTTCTTTAGCAAGGCAGTGGTTGTCTTGGAGGTGTGTTTGCGGTCGTTATCATGTTGGAATACTGCCCTGCGGCCCAGTCTCCGAAGGGAGGGGATTATGCTCTGCCTCAGTATGTCACAGTACATATTGGCATTCATGATTCCCTCAATGAACTGTAGCTCCCCAGTGCCGGCAGCACTCATGTAGCCGCAGACCATGACACTCCCACCACCATGCTTGACTGTAGGCAAGGCACACTTGTCTTTGTACTCCTAACCTGGTTGCTGCCACACACGCTTGACACCATCTAAACCAAATAAGTTTAGCATGGTCTCATCAGACCACAGTACATGGTTCCAGTAATCCATGTCCTTAGTCTGCTTGTCTTCAGCAAACTGTTTGCGGGCTTTCTTGCGCATCATCTTTAGAAGCGGCTTCCTTCTGGGATGACAGACATGCAGACCAATTTGATTTAGTGTGCGGCGTATGGCTTGAGCACTGACAGGCTGACCTCCCACCCCTTCAACTTTTGCTGCAACGCTGGTAGCACTCATATGTCTCTTTCCCAAAGACAACCTCTGGATATGATGCTGAGCACACGAACTCAACTTCTTTGGTCGACCATGGCGAGGCCTGTTCTGAGTGGAACCTGTCCTGTTAAACCACTGTATGGTCTTGGCCACCATGTTGCTGCTCAGTTTCAGGGTCTTGGCAATCTTGTTATAGGCTAAGCCATCTTCATGCAGAGCAACAATTCTTTTTTTTCAAATCCTCAGAGAGTTCTTTGCCATGAGGTGCCATGTTGAACTTACAGTGACCAGTATGAGAGAGAACAATAACACCAAATTTAACACACTTGCTCCCCATTCACACCTGAGACCTTGTAACACTAACAAGTCACATGACACCGGGGAGAGAAAATGGCTAATTGGGCCCAATTTGGACATTTTCACTTAAGGGTGTACTCACTTTTGTTGCCGGCGGTTTAGACATTAATGACTATGTGTTGAGTTATTTTGAGAGGACAGCAAATTTGCACTGTTTTACAAGCTGTACACACACTGCTTTACATTGTAGCAAAGTAACATTTCTTCAGTGTTGTCACATGAAAAGATATAATAAAATATTAACAAAAATGTGAGGGGTGTACTCACTTTTGTAACATACTGTATATATTCACTGCACTTTATTTTGGACTTGTAGTTGCTTCACTGGATTGTAGAATGCCTACACATATATTTAGCACATTTCATTGAAGAACCATCAATTGTGATTGTTTTTTGTTACCTTAATGCACTATATATATATATATATATATATATATATATATATATTTGAGCTCATAAGATTACATACCCTGACAGAACTTATGATTTCTTGGCCATTTTTCAGAGAATATGAATGATAACACAAAAACATTTATTTTACTCATGGATAGTGTTTGGCTGAAGCCATTTATTATCAATCAACCGTGTTTACTCTTTTTAAATCATAATGACAACAGAAACTACCCAAATGACCCTGATCAAAAGTTTACATACCTTGGTTATTTTGGCCTGATAACATGCACACATGTTGGCACAAAGGGGTCTGAATGGCTATTAAAGGTAACCATCCTCACCTGTGATCTGTTTGCGTGTAATTAATGTGTGTGTATAAAAGGTCAATGAGTTTCTGGACTCCTGACAGACCCTTTCATCTTTCATCCAGTGCTGCACTGACGTTTCTGGATTCTGAGTCATGGGGAAAGCAAAAGAATTGTCAAAGGATCTGCAGGAAAACGTAGTTGAACTGTATACAACAGGAAAGGGATATAAAAGATATCCAAGGAATTGAGAATGTCAATCAGCAGTGTTCAAAAGAAAAACCCACAAATAACTTCAGGTGAAATACTGGAGTCTCTGAAAACATGTGGTGTGGCTGTTTCAGGATGCACAATGAGGAGGCACTTGAAGAAAGATGGGCTGCATGGTCGAGTTGCCAGAAGAAAGCCATTACTACGCAAATGCCACAAAGTATCCCGCTTACAATACTCCAAACAGCACAGAGACAAGCCTCAAACCTTCTGGTACAAAGTCATTTAGAGTAATGAGACCAAAATTTAACTCAATACTGTGTATTGCCCCCTTTAACATCAGCTTGAAGTATTTTGAGGTATTTGTGGATGAGTTTCTTTATCTTCTCAAATGGTAAAGCTGCCCATTCCTCTTGACAAAAAGCCCAGTTATGGCTGAAATTTTAGCTGGTCTACCTAACCGTGGTTTAATTTCAACAGAACCCCTCATTTTCCACTTCTTGATTAGAGCTTGAACACTGATGATTAGCATTCTCAATTCCTTGGATATTTTTTTATATCCCTTTCCTGTTTTATACAGTTCAATTATCTTTTCCCGCAGATCCTTTGACAATACTTTTGCTTTCCCCATGACTCAGAATGCAGAAACGTCAGTGCAGCACTGGATGAAAGATGCAAGGGTCTGACAGGAGTCCAGAAACTTATTGACCTTTTATACACACACACTAATTACAGGGAAACAGATCAACGGTCAGGATGATTACCTTTAATAGCCATTCAAACCCCTTTGTGTCAATTTGTGTGTATGTTATCAGGCCTAAATCACAAGGGAATGTAAACTACTGATCAGGGTCATTTGGGTAGTTTCTGGTGTCAATCAATTTTAAAAGAGTAAACACAGTTGATTGATAATAAATGGCTTCAGCCAAACACTAATCATGAGTGAAAGAAAAGTGTTTGTGTTCTGATTCATATTCTCTGAAAATGGACAAGAAATCATAAACTCTGCTAGAGTATGTAAACTTATGAGCACAACTGTATATATACACTATCTCACAAAAGTGAGTACACCCCTCACATTTTTGTAAATATTTTATTATATCTTTTCCTGTGACAACACTGAAGAAATTACACTTTGTTACAATGTAAAGTAGTGTACAGCTTGTATAACAGTGTAAATTTGCTGCCCCCTCAAAATAACCCAACACACAGCCATTAATGTCTAAACCACGTCAACAAAAGTGAGTACACCCCTAAGTGAAAATGTCGAAATTGTTCCCAATTAGCCATTTTCCCTCCCTGGTGTCATGTGATTCATTAGTGTTACAAGGTCTCAGGTGTGAATGGGGAGCAGGGGTGTTAAATGTGGTGTTATTGCTCTCACTCTGTCAGACTGGTCACTGAAAGTTCAACATGGCACCTCATGGCAAAGAACTCTCTGAAGATCTGAAAAAAGAATTGTTGCTCTACATAAAGATGGCCTAGGCTATAAGAAGATTGCTAAGACCCTGAAACTGAGCTGCAGCACAGTGGCCAATACATACAGTGGTTTAACAGGACAGGTTCCACTCAGAACAGGCCTCGCCATGCCCGTTGGCGTGCACACGCTCAGCGTCATATCCAGAGGTTGTCTTTGGGAAAAAGACATAGGAGAGCTGCCAGCATTGTTCCAGAGGTTGAAGGGGTAGGGGGGGTCAGCTTGTCAGTGCTCAGACCATACGCTGCACACTGCATCAAATTGGTCTGCATGGCTGTCGTCCTAGAAGGAAGCCTCTTCTAAAGATGATGCACAAGAAAACCCGCAAACAGTTTGCTGAAGACAAGCAGACTAAGGACATGGATTACTGGAACCATGTCCTGTGGTCTGATGAGACCAAGATAAACTTTTTTGGGTCAGATGGTGTCAAGCATGTGGCGGCAACCAGGTGAGGATTACAAAGACAAGTGTGTCTTGCCTACAGTCAAGTATGGTAGTGTGAGTGTCGTGGTCTGGGGCTGCATGAGTGCTCTGGGTAGCTATAGTTCATTGAGGGAACCATGAATGCCGACATGTACTGTGACATACTGAAGCAGAGCATGATTCCTTCCCTTCTGAGATTGGGCCACAGGCCAGTATTCCAACATGATAATGACCTCAAACAAACCTCCAAGACGACCACTTCCTTGCTAAAGAAGCTGAAAGTAAAGGTGATGGACTGGCCAAGTATGTCTCCAAACCTAAACCCTAGTGAGCATCTGTGGGGTATCCTCAAACGGAAGATGGAGGAGCGCAAGATCGCTAACATCCACCAGCCCTTTGATGTCATCATGGAGGAGTGGAAGAGGATTCCAGTGGCAATCTGTGAAGCTCTGGTGAGCTCCATGACCAAGAGGGTTAAGGCAGTGCTGGAAAATAATGGTGGCCACACAAAATATTGACACTTTGGGCCCAATTTGGACATTTACACTTAGGGGTGTACTCACTTTTGTTGCCAGCAGTTTAGACATGAATGGCTGTGGGTTGAGTTATTCTGAGGGGACAGCAAATTTAAACTGTTATACAAGCTGTACACTCACTACTTTACATTGTAGCAAAGTGTAATTTCTTCAGTGTTGTCACATGAAAAGATATAATAAAATATTTACAAAACTGTGAGGGGTGCACTAACTTTTGTGAGATACTGTATATTATATATATAGTACACCCTTTTGGCACATTATAGATATGTTTTGTTATTATTTTTAAAACCATTTTTTACACTTTATATTAAATGATATATATATATATATGTATATACAGGGAACGCAGTTCCGGGACCTCCAGATCTGATTGTATGTAATACCAAAAAACAAAAATTCCCTGCGCTCGGGTGCTCAGCCTCAGGATGTGTGGTGCAAACTGCTATCTACATAGTGTCAATCGTCTTGCAGCCTTCCTCAGAACAATGGGTGCTCTTAGGACTGAAATATACAAAAAGAAAAGGAGGGCGCACCGACCTTGTGCATTACCAAAGATATTTAATACATGATAAAAACAACAATGGTTATACTCACATACAACCGTGTAAAATAGGCATGTCTGGTGCTCCACAGCACCAAACAGTTCATTTCTAGTCCAAGGTGGGACCCAGGATAACCGGTAGATGGGACGGTATAGCATACTGGCTGACGCGTTTCGAGGGAGGACCCTCTTCATCAGAGCCAAAGCCACATATGTCCAGTCTCTTAAAAATGTTCAAGCATTTGACTTATAAGCATGCCCTCAAAAAGTTTACTCCCAGGTATATGCCCACAATGAGACACGCCCACCTCCACCAGCACCACTCCCCGAAGGGCTGGGATAAAGGGGAAGAGGGGTATTTGGCTGTGTCAGTGATTGCATATACAATCATATGTACAGCAGCAGTCTCCACAACCACAAGCATAGCAATAAATACAGTATGTGCAAATCAATACAACCAATACAATGTAGTATACGTTATGTTATGTTATATAGTTGGTACTATTAGTAGATTCCACAAAACAATGCAAAACGTCCTGTCTCTTTACACAAATGCACTACACACTTAAGCAAGTGACATTAGGCAGTTCCTTTCTACATAGGCAAGGGACTGACCTTTTACAGCGGCATAATGTGACCACTATCTCAGGTAATGTGACCACTATCTCTTGGGGACAGGAGAACATAGGAGAAGTATAGTTACCGAAAATGAAAACTACTCAGTCCCTCAACACTTTAAAGAAGCCCACAACAGCAGCACGGAGGAATTGAAAGTCTTCGGAATAGAGGCCTTGGTGGGGGACTTAGACAGCAGCAACAAATATCAGAAGCTGTGTACCAGGGAAGCCTACTGGATCTTTACCTTGGGATCTTTCACCCCCAAAGGACTTAATGAAGGGATTGAACTGCACAATGTGGTGTAGGGTGATTGTAGTCTAAAAGCATTTCCTTTTCAATAGTCTCTTTTCATGTCATCTGCCCTGCCTGAGCCACTCACACTCTCATCCTCCTTTCCATCCAGAGATATAAGTGCAGTGTGTCACTCTATGTTTTCGACAGAAGGGGACATCTGCAAGATAGCCCCTATATTGAGTCAATGGGAGGGTTGATATATTTCTTATACTTCACATACTGATAGAAAAATATCTGGCAATGCAGCCTGATGTTGTGCAGTCATTAAGGGGTCTTTATATCAGATGGTGAGTGGGTATTGACCATTTGTCCATTTTACACATGGCTCCAGACCAGGCCCAGACTGGGACAAAAAATAGGCCCAGGCATCAAAAGGATCAAAGGAACAGCATTGGAGCTCCATCAGCATGGAGTCATCACCCAGGAAGACGTTCACTGGAACGAAACCGGATGGCTAGGATACATTCAATCACCGAAGAATGCTGTTTTATCCAATATTGCCTGTTGGGTTGCTGTAAGATTCTTTGGATGTCTGTCGAATAACTGCCCTTGGTTTAACTGCACTAGTGGCGACCTTTTGTGCTTCTTTTTATACCATCTGAATGTGGCTGACTCCATGCTGATGCAATGCTGTTCATTTAATCCGGTGGACAACGGATATGAGTGAGGCTCATTTACAAGCCTGTTAGACCCTCTGTAATAAAGGGTCATCTGATTCTGGTTAGCACACATCCCTTAAGGTGTTTTCACATGGTGATGGATTCCTGCACTTGCACTTTTTCTGAATGTGGAGATCGTTATACGACTATTATTTATTACATTAATTTTTTCCTGAATGAGATCGTTCTAGGACTATTATTTATTACATCATTTTTCTGAACATATTTGGGCTATTATTTTTAGCGCAACTTTTTGTCATTTTATTTTGGATCACATGATAGTCTCACATGTTTAGGTTGCAGCTCACAATTTTGAATTTCACTAGTGCAATATTTACTTCTCTTTACTATTCTATTTTATTACACATACAGTAATTTTATTTCTGAACTTATTTGTTTTGGTTTCTTTGTATGTATGGGTTGCTACCGACATGTCGTGAAAATGTATTGTCAATAGCAGCTTTAGAAATATATTTACCTAGAAAAATGGTGACGTGTTCAATACTTATTTTTTACGCACACACACAAAATTTATATACAGTATATAAATGGTATTGATCAAAAAAGTATATCTCCCCATATTTCCCCAAACTTGGACTATAGTGTTCCTTCCTTTATCATTAACTGTATGCACAGAAGAGCAGATAGAGCAGATACTGTTGTGGCTGCCATGCTGCTCTTTATTCTGGCATTTTTCTACTTTTTGACTAGACATCATTTCCCAGCCTTAGGGCTTCTAAGGTCATATTTTTAGACATCCAGATGACGTCTGAGGCGCTGTAAAGGTTAAGCAATGCATGCAGTGAGGAATATGTCACTAGTCCTGGCTTTATGTGAATTAAGGACATGTCAGGATTCATCATAACCCAGACTCAGGTCTAACATCCATTTCATATCACATTTCACAGCTATAATGATATATGATGTTCTTTAGTTTGTGGTCCTTCATAAATTTGCTCTCATAATTAATCTCTTTATATAACAAAAAAACATAGTCAGCATTTCCATACATATAGTATATGGGTGATGTGAATGGCTAGTACAATACAGCCTGATTTATATACAAACATTCACAAGTAGATATGCAAAAGATTTTAAAAAAGCGTATTAGAATGAAAGATGTTTTAGCTGTTAAGTAAACATAATTTGAATCTATTCTGGAATGGATTCACAATGTAATTTTATAGAGAAAAATAACAGGCTAGCCCTTTTGGCAAAAGCAATGTTTTTCACGTGTTTCCCTGTACCCTGAAAGGAACTTTACTTTCGTTAGCAAATTAATATTTGAAGTGTAGATGCAGTTTAAGAGCAGTTACACTTATTTGTGCCCCCTGACCTTTCTTCCCAGCCCACCTTTCCAGTCTTACACTGAACTGTCTTAGACCTGTAGAGATTTGTCTTTAAATGTTGCCACTGTTAATATACACATTTTATACCTAAATATTATTTTAAATCTCATCACATGTATTTCCTGACAGCAGAGAATGCGTAGAATTTTTTTGTCGCACAGTATTTAAGCAACGGTTTTGGACCCCAATTTGTTACATAAAAAGCACATTAAAATTAGTTTTAGTGCACACAAGCACATAATAATTTCCATTTTTTGCACATTTTTAAAGATAAGACTGTGTCAAATAAATAGACACCAAATATGTAGAGTGTTAAATATTCCTATATATTGCAATAGCAGGAAATGATGCTCATGCCCTGGAAGAAGTTCTCTTAGCAACGAAACCGGTCAGGTAAAGGAACTGTTTCCTGCTATCCCGTTCCTGTTTACAGTATCTGGATGTTTTTATGGTGGCTGCCTATGTTTTAACGCTGGTTTTTATCTGAGCAAATGTAAGTGCAATACCTTTCATTAAATTAATCTTTTGGGATTTTACACTATCTGGCATCTCCTTCATTTGCATGGTTAAACCTGGTGGTGGGTGAATGGAGCCTGGTCTGATTATCTAGTGAAAGATCTTATTTCCAGCTGATGACCCCTGCAAAGATTATAATATCAAGCCTGTTTGACCCTCTGTAATAAAGGGTCCAGGCTCTCTGGTAAGAGTCTATATTGCTATATGTTGACGGTATATGCACAAGTTGGAGGGTCTTCTGGATTCATCTGCAATTTCACGGATTTGTGTTTTTTGAGTTTTTCTACAATTGGACTATTTTTTATCAGCACTTTATGAGCAAAACTTGTGTTTAGCGCAACACTGTTTTTGTATACACAACATTAATACCTACCTGCCCTGCTGTCCACCCTGACTAAGTTCTGCAAGTTTATGAGAACAGCCTGCTGAACAATATTCAGCACCTTCTAGGAGAGATGGATGCCCCAGGTGTCCCACCTGTAGCCTTACTGTGTCCTGCAGTAATTTAGGGGCCAGCAGGTGAAACCACAGAGCACAGTGGGGGAAGTAATTTTTATCAATTCCTGAAGCATAGAATGAAGAAGATTTTTCAGCAAATGTGTTCTTCTCCACAGCAGAGTTTTGTCAGCAGTGTAGTCAGTGGGACAACTAAGTTTCTTTCAGGGAGCTGCTCTTTATTTATTTTTTAACTATGAACTAGTGATAGGCACCGGGTTCTGTTCTACTCCAGAACTCCTGAACAGGGAAGAAAGTTCTGACCAGAAACCAGAACACTATTAAAGTCTTTGGGACCCGAAATCAAATAATCAATAGTCCCCATTCTTAAGGTTTATATGCAAGTTATTGCCCATAAAAAGGGTATTGGGGCCCCGGTACTGGCCTGGGGGATGTGTATCAATGCAAAAAATACTTTCTAAGAAATATTGTTTTTAAATGAGCAATGATTTTAATGATGCTTAAAGTGAAACAATTTTCCCAACCTAAGGACAACCCTGCTGTGACATTGGAGGCCACTATAGCGGGCTCGTATTCAACATTTAGTAATCTAGTCTTTAGAAGTCCCAAGGCCCATCCCGAGATTACGGCACTAATGCATAGTACTGTGTTGGTCTGGCATAGAGCTCGGACAAAATATCACGACCGGAGTCCTTTTCCTCTCATATCCCTCTGTGGGGTAATGGTGTGTGGGTAATATGTCTCTCCCACATATGCGTAAAATCCTGGATTCTGGTGTCTGGGCTTCTCGGGATGTAGTGCGTCTAAAACATGTAGTAACGGAGGGCCATTTGAGCACGTTCCCCAAACTCAAGGCAGCTTTCCACTTACCTAACTGGATTTTTTTTAGGTACCGGCAGCTTTGGGACCCGAAATCGAATAATCAAAAGTCCCCATTCTTAAGGGTTATATGCAAGTTATTGCCCATAAAAAGGGTATTGGGGCCCGGGTACTGCCCTTGGGGATGTGTATCAATGCAAAAAATACTTTCTAAGAAATATTGTTTTAAAATGAGCAATGATTTTAATGATGCTTAAAGTGAAACAATTTTCCCAACCTAAGGAAAACCCTGCTGTGACATTGGAGGCCACTATAGTGGGCTCATATTCAACATTTAGTAATCTAGTCTTTAGAGGTCCCAAGGCCCATCCCGAGATTACGGCACTAATGCATAGTACTGTGTTGGTCTGGCATAGAGCTCGGACAAAATATCACAACCTGGAGTCCTTTTCCTCTCATATCCCTCTGTGGGGTAATGGTGTGTGGGTAATATGTCTCTCCCACATATGCGTAAAATCCTGGATTCTGGTGTCTGGGCTTCTCGGGATGTAGTGCGTCTAAAACATGTAGTAACGGAGGGCCATTTGAGCACGTTCCCCAAACTCAAGGCAGCTTTCCCCTTACCTAACTGGATGTTTTTTTAGGTACCGGCAGCTTAGACATGCCTTCAGCCGACAGTTCCCCTCTCGGATTACACTAGAGTCTGATCCTATTGAGAGGTTGTTGACCTCCAGTGTGTTAGACAAACTCATTTCCTCTCTCTCTACCTGTGCTTGTCAATGGCATAGGCAGCCAAAGTAAGTCAGCTATACTCCAGATGGCATGCTGATATCCCTACTTTAGAGGAAGATGAATGGGAGGATTGCTTGGGCTCTTACATCACCACTATGATCTCAGCTAGGGATAGATTTGTCCAACTCAAGTTCCTGTATAGGGTTTATTATACCCCTCAGTGCTTAGCGACCATTTACCCATCTATTTCCTAGGCTTGTCCATGGTGTCAGGCTTCAGAGGCCTCATATTTTCACATGGCGTGGTACTATGCATCCTTACAGTTGTTCTGGTTGCAGGTGGTATCTGAAGTTAACTTGGTGTGTGATTTGACTCTTGGATTGGATCCCAAGGTTTTATTGTTAAATGTTTTTGATAACTCTCATAGGAGTAGATACAGTCAGGTCAATAAATATTGGGACATAGACACAATGCTAATCTTTTTGGCTCTATACACCACCACAATGGATTTGAAATGAAAAAACCAAGATGTGCTTTAACTGCAGACTTTCAGCTTTAATTTGAGGGTATTTACATCCAAATTAGGTGAACGGTGTAGGAATTACAACAGTTTGTATATGTGCCTCCCACTTTGTAAGGGACCAAAAGTAATGGGACAGATTAACAATCATAAATCAAACTTTCACTTTTTAATACTCGGTTGCCAATCCTTTACAGTCAATTACAGCCTGAAGTCTGGAACGCATAGACATCACCAGACGCTGGGTTTCATCCCTAGTGATGCTCTGCCAGGCCTCTACTGCAACTGTCTTCAGTTCCTGCTTGTTCTCGGGGCATTTTCCCTTCAGTTTTGTCTTCAGCAAGTGAAATGCATGCTCAATCGGATTCAGGTCAGGTGATTGACTTGGCCATTGCATAACATTCCACTTCTTTCCCTTAAAAACTCTTTGGTTGCTTTCGCAGTATGCTTCGGGTCATTGTCCATCTGCACTGTGAAGCAGTATCCAATGAGTTCTGAAGCATTTGGCTGAATATGAGCAGATAATGTTGCCTGAAACACTTCAGAATTCATCCTGCTGCTTTTTTCAGCAGTCACATCATCAATTAATACAAGAGAACCAGTTCCATTGACAGCCATACATGCCCACGCCATGACACTACCACCACCATGCTTCACTGATGAGGTGG
Organism: Glandirana rugosa; assembly: GCA_018402905.1. Taxonomy (NCBI): domain Eukaryota; kingdom Metazoa; phylum Chordata; class Amphibia; order Anura; family Ranidae; genus Glandirana; species Glandirana rugosa. Next base: position 275,723 of record BLSH010052297.1, on the reverse strand, counting down.
TATGCTTTGGATCATGAGCAGTTCCTCTCCTTCTCCATACTCTTCTCTTCCCATTACTCTGGTACAAGTTGATCTTGGTCTCATCTGTCCATAGGATGGTGGTCCAGAACTGGGAAGGTTTTTTTAGATGTTGTTTAGCAAACTCTAATCTGGCCTTCCAGTTTTTCAAGCTCACCAATGGTTTACATCTTGTGGTGAACCCTCTGTATTCACTCTGGTGAAGTCTTCTCTTGATTGTTGACTTTGACACACATACACCTACCTCCTGGAGAGTGTTCTTGATCTGGCCATCTGTTGTGAAGGGTGTTTTCTTCACCAGGGAGAGAATTCTTCGGTCATCCACGATAGTTGTTTTCTTTCTTTTTAAGGATGTTCCAAACAGTTGATTTGGCCACAACTAATGTTTTTGCTATCTCTCTGATGGGTTTGTTTTGTTTTTTTCAGCCTAGTGATGGCTTGCTTTTTCTGATAGTGACAGATCTTGGATCTCATATTGAGAGTTGACAGCAACAGATTCCAAATGCAAATAGCACACTTGAAATTAAATATGGACCTTTTATCTGCTCCTTGTAAATGGGATAATGAGGGAATAACACACACCTGGCCATGGAACAGCTGAGCAGCCAATTGTGCCATTACTTTTGGTCCCTTAAAAAGTGGGAGGCACATATACAAACTGTTGTAATTCCTACACCATTCACCTGATTTGGATGTAAATACCCTCAAATTAAAGCTGAAAGTCTGCAATTAAAGCCCATCTTGTTCGTTTCATTTCAAATCCATTGTGGTGGTGTATAGAGCCAAAAAGATTAGAATTGTGTCGATGTCCCAATATTTATGGACCAGACTGTATGTTAAACTCTATATTTGCTATACTTCATTTTATGCACGCAGGGAGATACTCTTATGCTGGAAATCCCCTCAGCCTCCTATAGTTACTTTCTGGCACTCTGCTGGGAATCAGGTGCTACCTTTGTATAAGCTTACCTGTCTTAACTGGAAGTGCCCTGGAAGTTCGATAAAATTTTGTCCACCCGGATAAATTCCTGGGATACAGGGGCGGGTTGAAGATTATAGCCTGTATATGCTGCTAATATTGAGAAATTATTATTCCTTAAAGTCAGGTATCTATGTTTGATGATTGCTGTGTTGGTCCACCTCTTTATACCCCCCCATTCTTCCTTCCTTAACCCTTCTCCATTTTCTAAAAGATCTGGGGATTCTCCCTTCTCCTCTTCCCTTCCATTCTTTTCCCTTTCTCCTTACTCCCCCCTCCATACACATCACACAATTATGGGATCATCATCCCCATGTCACTATACGGCTTATGTATACTGCCATGCACTTCTATGTAATGTGCTCATGTACCTGTTACCTCAAAAAAAAAGATTTTCTGTTAAAAAAAAGTGAAACAATAAAAATGAAAAATTCCTTTACTTATAGTGCCTGGGGGATCCCCTTAGTCTGCCTGTAAAGTGGTCAATTTGTACCGTGTATAGAACCTGCTGCAGCAAAACTGATATATATAAAGAAACAAAATACATTTAAATTGATTTTCACTGCAAGCTTTCTTTATTTTGTAAACAACAGCTTGGGGAGCCAGTCTGTATGATGAGGCAGCATTTTAGTGCACTTGGAACAAGATAAGAGATTGTTTGGATATATTCTGGTATCTCTTTGGCAGACTTTGGATGGGAATAACAAAGTTTTGCGCCCAGAGTGAGCAAGCCTTATGTGAAGAAGACAAATTATAGGACACTCAGGCCAAGATTAATGATTTTTTTAGATAAAGTCTGGTGTCTCTTTCACAGACTTTGGATAGAAGTAACAGATGTGGACAAATTGGGCCTTGGGTGTTGGTGTTGCCTGCACACCATAACCCTTCACAGTTATCCGTTGCAAATCCTGTTCTTAAAAATTATGTCACACAGGTGCAGAAAAATTGGGCCTCGGGTGTTGGTGGTGCTTGCACACTGTAACTCCACAGTTACTCTTGGAGGATGCAGGGTTGGACACTGCTGCTACAAAAAAACTCAAATTATATGCACCTGTCTGTCACACAGGTGCGTAAAAATTGGGCCTTGAGTGTTGGTGGTTAGAGTTGAGCAGTTCGGGTTCGTACCGGACTTTAGGGCATCCGTGTCCCGAACCCGGACATTTGAGAAAAAGTCCGGGCTCGGGTATTTTTTCGCGCCTTTTGAATAGCTGCAGGGCAGCCAATCAACAAGCGTTTCACTCGTTTGCCCTTAGAAGCCATCACAGCCATGCCTACTAATGGCATGGCTGTGATTGGACAGTGCATCATTTGACCCAGCCTCTATATAGGCTGGAGTCACATAGTGCTACATGTCACATCATCTCATACTAGTATAGGGAGAGGATCCTGCTGCTACTGTGAGGGACAGATTAGCTTTATAAAATAATCTCATACTAGTGTAGGGAGAGGATGCTGCTGCTGGTGTGAGGGACAGATTAGCTTTAGAAAATCATCTCATACTAGTGTAGAGAGAGGATGCTGCTGCTGGTGTGAGGGACAGATTAGCTTTAGAAAATATGTTAAAAACAGCGATTTATTGGTGGGTGGGTGCTAGAGGAGATTTTTGTTTGCTAGAGTACATTTTGTTTGCTAAGCAAAGTGCCTCCTAAAAAAAACAAAGCAATTTTTCTGTTTGTTAGGTGGGCGTTTGCAGCAATTTTTGCAAGTGCAGTGCACTTGCAACTGCTTGTGTGTCAGGGATACTACTTTAATCGTGTTCTGTTAGTTCAGTTGGCAACATTTTGGCATATTTAAATACTGCTTTTACATTGCAGTTAGACAAATTCATTTGTTTTTTTTTGTGCAAAATATTACATTTGCGGCCAGCGGGGCATTTCTTGCACAAAATTAAAAAGCGATTTGTCTAGCTTTAAGCTAGGACCCCTAAAAACCATAAAAAAAAACACTTTAGTTTCACCCACACATTAACGTCAATGCATTTCACCAAAATGGCAAAAATGTTCATGAATGCATGATTTTCATCAAGATTTCAGGGTAAATTAAATCTGAATTTCACTCATTCCTGATCACAATTAGTGCCTGTAACATAACCCCATTATAGCCGGAGACAGTGGATATAGCAGATGCTGCAGATATGTTTTCTGTCAAACACCGTTGTTTTTTTTTTCTCTTCTCTCCAATTTTCAGTTGATGTAAGCAAACCCCCTAAGTCCCTGATTTGAAATTTCAGCTGAAGCAGAAGTTTTCCTAAGGTTTCTACTTTTTACTTAATATTTATGGATACACATGTATAAAAAGTAATGTTTAGCTATACAAGTTATTTTACATGCACAAAACAATATTTCTTCAAGAACCTACTTACGGATTTAATTAAGAAGTGCTCTGAACTGACAATAATGAAAAATAGAATTTAATAGAATTAAGTGCATTAATAGTATTCTGGCTTGGGCAAGAAAGCTGAGGTAATAATGTTTTCAAGTCTTTGTTTATACTCTCATTCAGTGCTTTTTATGTCTCCATAGTATTATAAATAGTTATAAGTAGATTGGTAATAAAAAATGGTTCATTTACTTGAAAGAGTATTTACACAGAGCCAAGCAATGTCTTTTTTGTGAATGCATTTCCACATCCAATGAAGCTTTCAATATAATAACACGGCCAAGTAACTTTATCATTGTGCTCATAATGGCTGCAATGTAAAGGGAGGATTCTTATAAAGTGAAATAAAAAAAGTCCTTGTAAGCTTTGCCGCTAGGAGAGCTCTGTTGTGAATTAGTAAAGGGATGGTATAATGAGAGAAATGGTTGCGTTGCTATTCCTGAACTCCTTCTGAAGGTGGCAGCCATACTGATCCCTCAAACTTAGCTAGCAAAGTCAGAACCTACTGACTTGAAAACATTGTTTAAGATCAAGGACTAAACAAATGGTGACGTGAAATGATTACCATGACAATTATTTTCTTAGAGGGGAGGTCAGCGATGGCAAAACAAGTAGGGTAATATTGTCTCATTGAAGGCTACTTCAAGGGACTCTAACACCTTGACCATTGATCTATTACTAGCCCACCCCAACCCACTTATTCACACCTTTTCTGCACTCCTTTGTCTTTATGAAATAGTATATGGGAACATGGCACCTCCTCCCATGATGCAGTGCTAAGCAGCCAATTGTCAGGCTCAAAAGCCATCATGCGAGGGAGGGAGTGACAAAGGTAACTCTATGTATGTTCAGATACCATCCAACAGGGAGCTTTGGCATGATTTGACTCCCACCACCGATTAAGGAATGTAGCAACAGGGAAGCACTACAAAGGTATAAATGAGTGAGCTTGTAGGCTAAACGGGCAAAGTAGCAAAGTTTGATTGCTAATATATATTCACTTAGGGGGGATCTAAATGCTAAAATATAATGTTATATTAATAGCCATTTTAAGATGGATAAAAAGTAATAGGTGTTATAAGTTTGCATGTAAGGGGCTTGTGCTTGGCTGTGTGTTGCCGTCAAAAATGTGTAGGTACCCACCCCACATCTTCTTGAATAATACAGCTACCCACCTGCTGCTAGATGTAGCCCTAGTCCATATTGTGTCAAACTCTTGACATCATTTTAAGCCATCTTCCCTTATTACCTCCTCTCCTTGGGAGCACCACAGAGTTGGAATAATTTCCTCCATAGCATTCAGCTCCCATCACCAAGTATAATATAGGTGACCCAATCACTCCCAAGTATACCACTACTCACATCAGAGGACTCTGGCCTGGCCCAAAAGGCCTTATGTATTCCGCTCATGGCCCTAGACAACTGTGAAAGAGTCAGGACAACTATAGCTGGTCCTTCTGAGTGTCGAACTACTTCAACCGAGGTTTCAGCCCTGTTAAAGGCCTCTAGACAGTAGCTGACTACCCCAGATAGCTCTGGTATGTTTGGCACCACTATTCCTATACTTGTCTACATTGGAAACAGAGCTATCTAGTGGCAGGCTGGCTAATGGCACCTACTAACATGCAGGAATGGGTAAATAGTAATTAGAGGGCTGAATTTTTTTTTCTAGAGAAAATGTTGCTGTATGTTTCCCTTGCTCACATGACCCAAAAAAACTTAGATTTTTATTTAAATAATATATTGCTTTCTTATAATGCTGTTGATACCTGAATTAAAATCTTTATAACAGAAGCAGCAAAATATCTCCAATAATGATCTAATTGAAAGATACAAAGTTTGTTTGGAGAATACTGTGTTAGTTTTAATTAGAAGAGAAGTATGGGAATTTTTTTTAACCATACTTACCTAGGTGGATGTAGGATTGGTCCAATGCTGCACCTGTCCCCTGCCGGTCTCTAAGGCTGAGAACTGAGTGATGAAAAACACAGTGGATGTCTCAGTTCTGAGTACTCCCTGAGCAGAGAGCTGGTGATGGTCAGACCCCCACTCTCACTGGAGTGCTGGTCTGTGGAGGGGGTGGGAGTGGCCAGCTCAGGCTCTCAGTGCCGGTCCAGGCATGTGGGTGGATCCCTACCATATTGACGCAATCTTTCCCCAGCCTGGACCAGCTTTGTGATGTTAGCCAACAGTAGGCTTCAGCCCTCTGTTTGCTGAAAATGGGTTATATGAGTGAAAATGATCCAAATGAGCTTTGGCTGTACTTCTCCTTTAACCACTTCCTTACTGGGCACTTAAACCCCCCTCCTGCCCGAACCAATTTTCAGTTTTCAGCGCTGTCGCTCTTTGAATGACAATTGCGCGGTCGTGCGACGTCGCGACTTTTGACTTTTAACCAAGCCCGTCCTCCCCCCAAATTCACGGGTCATTCCTTCACCAATTTCCTCTTCATGTCGGTTTCGAGTAAACCTAGTAAAAGTGAGTATATTGGGTAAAAGTCGTTTGTCTCCCGACTTCGGATGACAACCGATTGTAGTGTTTCGACCAGGTCCGACCCCTTTCTAACGCAGTTATACCATCCCTAGGTGGGTGTACGGACCTGGCCGTGACTCTCGGACTCGACCGGTGAGGGTGGGGGAGGTGTCTGGTCGTGAGGTCACTCTCACCCCCAGACTGGT
>BLSH010052297.1:246848-262506 GCA_018402905.1 Glandirana rugosa | reverse complement strand
TGGGTACGCAGTGGGTATGTAGGTACGGGTGGGTAGGCAGTGGGTATGTAGGTACGGGTGGGTAGGCACGGGTGGGTACGTAGGCACGAGTGGGTAGGCAGTGGGTACGTAGGGACGAGTGGGTAGGCACAGGTGGGTAGGCACAGGTGGGTAGGCAGTGGGTACGAGTGGGTAGGCAGTGGGTAGGATGTATGGGTGACGGATGGGTGGGCATGGATGTATGGGTGACGCATGGGTGGGCATGTATGTATGGGTGACGGATGGGTGGGCATGTATGAGTGTGTATGGGTGATGAGGGGGTCCCTGCCTGTCACATAGCGGTGCTGTGGGCACTTCAGATCCTGCCCACAGCACCGCTGCATCTCCTCTCTCCCCCCTCTCCCCCCACCCCTGTCACACTGCACCGATCGGTGCGGAGAGGGGGAGACATTTGATGGAGCGATCACGTGGTAAACGGCCGCTCCAAGCGGCCATTTACCGTGATCCGTGATGCGCCGGGTCTCATAGACCCGGCGGTCACGGATGCTCTCAGGTGCGCGCCCCAGGGGGCGCGTGGGAGCGCGATTGTGGGAGGACGTTATATAACGTCCTCCCACAACAATGGGTGCCACTTGCCGCCATGTATCTATGCTACAAGGTCGGCAAGTGGTTAAACTTAATTCAACTTAAGAACAAACCTACAGAACCTATCTTGTTTGTAACCTGGGGACTGCCTGTATCACTTCTCACTCACCTTCTGTGTATCAACAGCTATAAGACTTTTTTTTTGCTCATGGACATAACTACAGTCCCTTGAAAAAGTATTCATAACCCTTGAACTTTTTCACATTTACTAATGTTACAACCAAAAATGTAAATGTATTTTATTGGGGTAGACCAACACAAAGTGGAAATGGAAGGATAATTATAAATGGCTTTCAAATTTTTTTTACAAATAAACATCTGAACAGTGTGGTGTGCATTTGTATTCAGCCCCCTTTACTTTGATGCTCCTAACTAAAATCTAGTGGAACCTATTGCCTTTAGAAGTCACCTAATTAGTAAATAGAGTCCACCTCTGTGTAATTTAATCTCAGTATAAATACAGCTTTTTTATGAAGCCCTCGGAGGTTTGGTAGAGAACCTTGGTGAACAAACAGCATCATGAAGGCCAAGGAACACACCAGACAGGTCAGGGATAAAGTTGCGGAGAAGTTTAAAGCAGGGTTAGGTTATAAAAAGATATTGCAAGCTTTGAACATCTCAAAAATGGAAAGAGTATGGCACAACTGTAAACCTACCAAGACATGGCCGTCCACTTAAACTGACAGGCCGGGAAAGGAGAGCATTAATCAGAGAAGCAGCCAAGAGGCCCATGGCAACTCTGGAAGAGCTGCAGAGATCCATAGGTCAGGTGGGAGAATCTGTCCACAGGACAACTATTAGTCGTGCACTCCACAAATCTGGCCTTTATGGAACAGTGGGGAGAAGAAAGTCATTGTTGAAAGAAAGCCATAAGAAGTCCTGTTTGCAGTTTGTGGGAAGCCATGTGGGGGACACAGCAAACATGTGGAAGAAGGTGCTCTGGTCACATGAGACCAAAATTGAACTTTTTGACCTAAAAGCAAAAGACTATGAGTGGCAGAAAACTAACACTTCACATCACCCTGAACACACCATCCCCACCGTGAAACATGGTGGTGGCAGCATCATGTTGTGGGGATGCTTTTCTTCAGCAGGGACAGGGAAGCTGGTCAGAGTCTGCAAAAGACTTGAGACTGGGGTGGAGGTTTCCCTTCCAGCAGGACAACAACCCTAAACACACAATCAGAGCTACAATGTAATGGTTTAGATCAAAGCATATTCATGTGTTAGAATGGCCCAGTCAAAGTCCAGACCTAAATTCAATTGAGAATCTGTGGCAAGACTTGAAAATTGCTGTTCACAGATGCTCTCCATCCAGTCTGACAGAGCTTGAGCTATTATGCAATGAAGAATGGTCAATATATTTCACTCTCTTGATATGCAAGGCTGGTAGAGACATCCCCAAAAAGAATTGCAGCTGTAATTGCAGCAAAAGGTGGTTCTACAAAGTATTGACTCAGAAGGGGTGAATACAAATGCACGCTTTTCACATATTTATTTGTAAAAAAATTTGAAAACCATTTATCATTTTCCTTCCACTTCACAATTTTGTGCCACTTTGTGTTGGTCTATTGCATAAAATCCCCCAAAAATAAATTTACGTTTTTGGTTGTAACATGACAAAATGTGGAAAATTTCAAGGGGTATGAATCATTTTTCATGGTCTCATAGAAAAACCATCAACGGCTCCTTCTATTCTAATTTTCATCTCAAAGACAATTTCTTCTAGTGGTAACATAAAAAGGGGGTGCCATAGTTAGTAAGATAGCTGGAGGATCTGTTCCAGGTCTTCCAAGACAAAAACATGCTGCAAAGAATGCGATCCACTGCTTTGCACTTAAACCATTCCTTGTGGACTCTTAGGACTTTTTCACCTAACTAAGGGGCACTTAGAAAATTGTGTACAGGAATGTGTATTGAAGACATCTTTGATGAACTGTACATTTTTTTATATCTAAACAACTTCAGTAAGGGGCGTTTGTTGTAATTCAACTTGACTTGGTCTGAAGTTACTTGAGGACAATCCTAAAGGGGTGCATGCATGTATAGTGTATCAGAAGGACAGGGCTTATTAGGGGACAAGACGAGTTAGAGAAGATGCAGTATAACTGTCTAACATGTAGTGAAACTGTTCAGAGGAGGCTATATTGCCATTGTCAATGACTTCAGTACTATTGTCGTGTGCATAAGCAACCAGCTAGTCAGGAAGTGGTGTGACTAGGCAACTGTGATGAACGGCCCTAGTATTGAAGGAGCTTATGTCTCTAGACTCCTTCCTTAGTGAACGGAACCCCAATACTGGGTCTGACTCATGGCATGGGGCGTCCTAGGGACCTATCCTGTTAGACACAGAAGATGGAGTGAGGTCTCAGGAAATGTAGGTTATGTACATAAGTCAAGCTAGTATTTAAAGAGGTTGAAAAGTCAGAAGTTTTTTTATCTTAAGATAAAAAGCCTTCTGTGTGCAGCAGCCCCCTTAATACTTACTGGAGCCCCATCTCTGTCCAGCGATGTCCACGAGTGTTTCAGCCATCCGGAACTCTCCCTCCTGATTGGCTGAGAAGCAGCAGTGGCGCCATTGGCTCTCACTGCTGTCAATCCAAGTCAGTTAACCAATCAAGAGAGAGAGGGGGCGGGCTGAACCACAGCACCCTGTCTGAATGGACACACGGACCTGCAGCTTGACTTGGGTGCCCCAATAGCAAGCTGCATGCTGTGGGGTGCACTGAACAGGAGGAGCACAGAAGAGGCACCCGAGAAGAGGAGGATCTGGGAAATCCACTGCAACAAAGCAGGTAAGTATAACATGTTTGTTATTTTTATAGAAAAGAAAAATGAGACTTTGCAATCACTTTAAGTGAAATATATGAATGGTGTGGGCTTAGCAGTACTGGCTCAGAAATGCTGCAAAGCTAAATGAGAGAAGAGTTATGAAGTGTATTGAGGAACTGTTTTTCATAGTGTACAGACCATATTGAGCTAAAGATCTGTGCCATGAACTACAAGAAGTTAATTGTATTCTTTTGAAGAAGCATCACTTTTGGTACATTGGAGTGCTGACTTAATGCCAACCTTGAGAGATTTGAGGGATTTCACTGATTGTGGGCACTTTTATTTTTTTCTCCTGTACATCTATTCTCCAGCCTTTCTCTAAATGTGACCTCCCTTGTCCTGCACATTAACTCATTCATTCCATCTGCCCACTATATGGGACCCTCTCTCTGGGTATGAGCTAATGTATCTCATGCACCATGCTAATGTATGTCATGCACCATCGTTTTTTGGTCTTTTTAAAGTAAAAATAATAAAAAAACAAGTGCTTATTAAATATCACCAAGATAAAGCTCTACCTATCTCAATATAACTATATAAAATAATTTGGATACAGTGCAGTATGATGGTGTAATTGCCAGCTGCACTATTACAGCATTAAAAACTGAAAAAGGGCCCAGTGAAGAAATGGCATCATCATCTGGTGCTCAAGTGGTTAAAGAAGAAGAAAATCTATAAAGGTAGCCATACCCCTTAGACAGAAGGATCTTGCTGAACTATGTTGCTTCTCTAGAATCGTGAATAGCAGGCCACATCTCTGCAGTGTTGTTATTGCAAGAATTAGAAGTCTATCAGATGGAAAACTGTAGCCTCGAAAAAAGCTAACCATAGACTACAGAGAGTAATCAGATGTGTAGGCATGATTGTATCACTATCAAACAAATATGTGTGAATAAACAAGGACAATCTAATTGAGGAAACAATGTCTAGACTAGATTTTCTAACTTTCTTGGTTATTTTCTCCTTTGAGATCTGAAGGTTTTGTTCATTCTAAAGTAGCCTACAGACAAGAAATCATTGTCTGACCTGGCCCTATGGACCATGTTTATGAGTAGCAGCAGGTTGGTGGGTCTCCACAGTGGTATTCATTGTCACTTGATCCTTCCACTTGTAGATAAAGCTTAGCCCGAAAGCTTAAAGCGCGAGAGTGGACATTAAAAACACGTAGAACATGTAAAAAAATATGTAAAATACAGATGACACATTGAGTTAGTACAAACAGGGCAAGTAACCTTTTATTTGCTGCGCAGAATAATCACAAACCTATAAAACTCACTGCTGTTCCTGAAATTGGTGGCTGATAAAAACTAGCAGAGTTGGAGAATAATAGCAGGGGACTTAATAATCATATTGAGTGGGCTGAATAACCATTTATTTTGAACAATAATGGATCAGCAAGTAGAAACTGGACTTGGAACAGACAATAAAAGATTATAGTTACTTGGCTTATAATAGTATACTTTGGTTTTACAGATTGTGCCTGGGCACTTTACTGAATAGCTGGCCTGATTCTAATAAGCTTTTGGTAAAAAACATAATACCTTTATCATCCCAAAAAGTTCAAATGTTACAGCTACACATAGTTGAAAGTCACTATAGCGTTATAAATCCCTGCTTGCCAGGCTTAATTTTCTGGCACTTTCCTGTGCCCAGGGAGCAGCACGTGCCACGTACAGCCGCCATACATGTGAATGGCTACACTCATCCTTACTCTTATAAATGCAGATGCTTCTTGCATCAAAATTTACCTGTGCGTGTGCATCCAATGTATTTTCTGAATGTGCACCTTTGTTTTTTTTTAGGTATTCACAACCTGTTATGAATTAAAGTACTGCTGCTCAGAGATGACAGAATCATATAAATCCTGGTCTGACAAAGATTACCACTTGCTGCAGTTTCTCCCACCGTAATATGCTAAAAATTACAATAATGCAGTCAGATCAGCAGTGGAAAAGAAGACTGAAAAAATGCTTTCTCGTGTCTACATCAGACTGATGATATCATCACAGTCTCACTTTCCTATAGCTCAAGGACTTTTTTGTTGTGATACAAGCTTACCCTCCAACCTTCTAAGAAAGGAAAGAGGAAAACCCTTTAGCAATGAATACTTTAACTGTAGAAACACCCTTCCACACTGACCATGACAGTGGATGCAGACTTGTGACCCGGACAGGTACAGGGAATTCTTGGATCATTTTTGATTTTCTCAAGGTCAGCTGGCAACAGGAATGTGTGCTGTGTGTGCATTTGGACCCTCCTCTCATTATCTAGCAAAGCTAGGCAAGCCAGCTAACCTGGTACCTCCTAAACATTCTTGTATGGGACTGAAGCTGGGGACATAGATGCTATTGTATATCTCGTGCATGTTAACCCATTCTATCTATGCCCAGACATGCATTGAGATGAAAGACAGCGGTAAAACACATGTTTATGTAAACAGCAGACATAACTGACTCCAAGTAATATATAATCACAAGGTACAAAAAAACATGACTTTTAACACAATAACATGCTTTGATAAGATTGTTTAACATTTATTACACAAACTCCATAACTAAATATCATTCAGGGAGCAATTGACAGAGAGGGGATAATACACTATATTACCAAAAGTATTGGGAGACCTGCCTTTACAAGCACATAAACTTTACTGGCATCCCAGTCTTAGTTTGCAGGGTTCAATATTGAGTTGGCCCACCCTTTACAGCTATTACAAATTCAACTCTTCTGGGAAGGCTGTCCACAAGATTTAGTAGTGTGTCTATGGGAATGTTTTACCATTCTTCTTGTTAACGAGAAGGCCTGGCTCGCAGTCTCCACTCTAATTCATCCCAAAGGTGTTCTATCGGGTTGAGGTCAGGACTCTGTGCAGGCCAGTCAAGTTCCTCCACCCCACACTTGCTCATCCATGTCTTTATGGACCTTGCTTTGTGCACTGGTGCACAGTCATGTTGGAACAGGAAGGGGCCATCCCCAAACTGTTTCCACAAAGTTGGGAGCTTCAAATTTTTCAAAATGTCTTGTATGCTGATGCCTTAAGAGTTCCCTTCTCTGGAACTAAAGATTCCAGAACCCTTGATAAACAGCCCCACACCATAATCCCCCCTCCACTAAATTATTTGGATCAGTGCACAAAGCAAGGTCCTTAAAGACAAGGATGAATGAGTTTGGGGTGGAGTAACTTTACTGTCCTTCACCCCAACCCGATAGAACACCTTTGGGATGAATTAGAGTGGAGTCTGTGAGCCAGGCCTTCTCGCCCAACATCAGTGCCTGACCTCACAAATGCACTAAAGTTTATGTGCATGAAAAGGCAGATGTCCCAATACATTTGGTAATATAGTATATTTATATATCATTATATTTCTAAATAACAATTGATTAATTAAAGTTCATGTGCATGAAAAGGCAGGTGTCCCAATACTTTTGGTAATATAGTGTATCTATCATTATATTTAAATAACAATCAATTCACTTAATGAAGCTAAAAAAAAAGGTGGAGGCAAAAAAACTTTCAAATGATGACACAATATTAGGGGCAGCTAAATGTTAGCTACTATTGACAACCAGCAACTGGAACTCTGACTGAAATGATCTGTACATTTTGTAGTTATTTCGATAACATTCCAGGCATCACATTCAAATTCTTGTCTGGGCCAGGGCTTGCTGAAAGCTGCACAACCTCTTTTCCTAAAGTCTCTTGGCTGGACCATGCTTGTTCAGCAGAATCCCCATTCATTCATATGAAATGCCAGTCCACTATGGGGAATTACATGCATAATGTATTTACATGATGATTATCAAAATAACATATATCAAAAAAATGTTGAAAAAGATTATCGATTTGCTGCAATATAGAAGGACCTTTAAACATCTCTGAACAAATTGATTTTCCCAGAAAAGGAGCACATCGAACAAAGTCACTGACTAAAGGGAAGCAGTCGCAGAAATTCAGGCCTTTGAAGTGGGGCAGAATTCCACAGGGTAATAAATTATCATTTTCCCAGTCTTCACTGTGCTTAATGTCCATTCCTGCAGTTGTTGTTACATTTATGTTTCCTTGTGTCTTATTTGAAGACCACCCTACAGGTCAGACATCTATAAAATTGCTGAGCTGCTTAGGGATATCTTCATGAAAAGCTGCACCTAAACATATTTTTTAGTTAGCTCCGCAAAAGGTATTGCCTACATTTTTCTCTTCTACATACTGCATGACTATAACACTAAGTCCTGGACAGTTAATTGTGTTAGCTTAGGTAATGGCTCATTCCACTGTAATGTAGAATACAGTTTAAAATGTGGCACAACAATTCACCCAGAACTATTTTTTGAGTCATGTCTGCGTTTGGGTAGTAATCATTAGTGGCTTTCTTTTTTTTACAAGTCTCCCTGGTCAATTTTGTTTCTGTCCTCCTCCATGAACTCTGAGTATTCCTGTTCCACAATGTAAAGTAATACAGCATAGTAGGTATGTGGAGCTTAAAATTCAAGGGCAGAAATCTCACTGGTGGAATCCCCAAGAAACAAGTAGTACAGAGCCTTGAAAAAGTATTCATACCCCTTAAAATTTTCCACATTTTGTCATGTTACAACCAAAAACTTAAATGTATTTTATTGGGATTTTCTGTGACAGACCAACACAAAATGGTGCAAAATTGTGAAGTGAAAGGAAAATGATAAATGATTTTCAAAATGTTTTACAAATAAATATGTGAAAAGTGTGGCGTGCATTTGTATTCAGCCCCCCTGAGTCAATACTTTGTAGAACCTCCTTTCCCTGCAATTACAGCTGCAAGTCTTTTTTGCAATGTCTCTACCAGCTTTGCACATCTAGAGAGTGACATTTTTGTCCATTTTTCTTTACAAAATAGCTCAAGCTCTGTCACATTGGATGGAGAGCGTCTGTGAACAGCAATTTTCAAGTCTTGCAACAAATTCTCAATTGGATTTAGGTCTGGACTTTGGCTTTTGCCATTCTAACACAGGAATATGCTTTGATCTAAACCATTGCATTGTAACTCTGGCTGTATGCTTAGAGTCATTGTCCTGCTGGAAGGGGAACCTCTGCCCCAGTCTCAAGTCTTTTGCAGACTCTAACAGGTTTACTTCTAAGATTGCCCTGTATTTGGCTTCATCTTCCCATCAACTCTGAACAGCTTCCTTGTCCTTGTTAAAGAAAAGCATGATGCTGCCACCACCATGTTTCACAGTGGGGATGGTGTGTTCAGGGTGATTATTATTATACAGGATTTATATAGCGCCAACAGTTTACGCAGCGCTTTACAACTTGAGGGTAGACAGTACAAATACAATACACTTAAATACAGTAGGAATCAGAGGGCCCTGCTCATTAGAGCTTACAATCTAAGAGGCAAGGTCAAGAGATACAAGAGGTAATAACTGTGGGGGATGAGCTAATGGAGAAGATAAATGTACAGTTGTTAGGTGGGAGCCAGATAGGCTTCTCTGAAGAGATGAGTCTTCAGGGATCGTCTGAAGGTATGAAGGTAGACAAAGTAGGAGAAAGTCAGACAGATTGGGGTAGAGCATTCCAGAGGATGGGAGAGGATCTGGAGAAGTCCTGGAGGCGAGCATTGGATGATGTTACAAGGGAGCTGAAGAGCAGGAGGTCTTGGAAGGAGCGAAGAGATCGATTTGGTTGGTATATTGAGACCAGGTTAGCGATGTAGCTAGGGGCCAGGTTGTGAATTGCTTTATAAGTTATTGTTAGTATCTTGAAATTAATACGTTGGTTGAGTGGCAGCCAATGGAGGGATTGACATAGGGGTGTAGCAGACGCAGAGCGGCTTTTAAGGTGGATGAGCCTGGCAGCAGCGTTCATAATGGTCTCAAGTGGGGATAAGCTATTTAGAGGTAAGCCAGTGAGGAGGGAGTTGCAGTAAGACGAGGCGAGAGATGACCAGGGAGTGGATTAGAAGCTTTGTGGTGTCATTGATTAGGAAGGGGCGTATCTTGGAGATGTTGCGGAGGTTGAGGCGGCAAATTTTGGATAGCAATTGGATGTGGGGCAGAAAGGTTAATTCGGAGTAAGGATTACACCTAGGACCTTGGCGTGAGGTGACAGGTTGATAGTTGAGCCATTGATTTTGACGGTGAAATCAGGGGAAATGGCACATGGGGGAGGAAATATCATAAGCTCGGTTTTGGATAGGTTGAGTTTGAGGAAGTGATTTGACATCCAGGCTATGTCTGTTAATAAGTTGGTGATGCGTGATGGAGAGATCTGGGGGGTTGAGAGATAGATTTGTGTGTCATCAGCATAGAGGTGATACTGAAAGCCATGGGAGGCAATCAACTGACCCAGGGAGGCGATGTAGATTGAGAAAAGGAGAGGTCCAAGAACAGAACCTTAGGGAACACTGACAGAGAAAGGGAGAGGAGAGGAGGAAGTAGAGTTGTAAGTGACGCTGAAGGAGCAGTGGGATAGGTAGGATGAGAACCAGCGAAGAGTACAGTCGCGGAGACCAAAGGCGTGGAGTTTTTTGAGGAGGAGGGGGTGGTCCACGGTGTCAAAGGCAGCGGAGGGATCCAGGAGTAGTAGAAAAGAATAGTGTCCGTTGGTTTTAGAAGTTATTAGGTCCTTAGTGAGTTTAAGGAGAGCAGTTTCTGTAGAGTGCCGAGGGCGAAATCCGGACTGAAGGGGATCAAGAAGTTTGTTCATGGTCAGATGGTCACTCAGTTTGTTGTAGACTAGTCTTTCAAGGAGTTTGGAGGAGAAGGGGAGTAAGGAGATGGGGGCGTAGGTTGTTAATATTGGTGGGGACCAGTGAGGACTTTTTAAGGATAGGGGTGACTAGGGCATGTTTCAGAGAGTTTGGGAAGATGCCAGAAGAGAGGGAAAGGTTGAAAATATGAGTTAGAGAATACAGAATCGAGTCGGAAGGTGAGCATAGCATTTGCGATGGAGCAGGATCCAAGGGGCAGGTGGTTAGATGGGTGTTCAATAAAAGTTTAGCAACCTCGCTAATACTGGCAGGGTTGAATGTGGAAAGTAGTGCTTGTATCTGTGGACATGGGGTGTTAAGTGGGGGTGGTTTGTGCGCAATGGAGATTTCCTCACGAATGTTATCAATCTTAGTTTTAAAATGATTGGCAATCTCCTGAGCAGTGAGTGAATTAGAGGGTGGAGGCAGTGGAGGACAGAGTAGAGTGTTAAAGGTCAACAAGAGTTAACGGGGACTGGATGATAATGTGTTAATGAGTGTGATAAAGTAGGTCTGTTTGGCAGTTTGGAGGCAGGAATAGTATTTTAGGAGGGCAGATTTGTAATGTTTGAAGTCTTCTTGGAGCTTAGTCTTATGCCACAGATGCTCAAGAGCGCTGCTACGTTTTCTAAGACTTCTGGTGTTGTCTGTTTGCCAAGGTGGTAGTGGCCGGGGCCTGATTCTGCGTGTAGTGAGGGGGGCAAGCTTGTGTAGGGAGGATGACAGTGAGTTGTTATAGACAAATGTGGCTAGGTTGGGGCAGGACAGGGGTGAGATTTTGTCATAGAGGTGGTCATTAGCAGAGTAGAAAAGAGAAGGATTGAGGTGGCGAAGGTTTCTACGGGTAACTGTTAGGCGGTTGGAGGGAGAGGAGGTGGAAGACAGTGAGAGAGTGAAACTAATAAGTTGGTGATCAGAGAGTGGGAGAGGATTGCTGGAAAGGTTGCACGGAGTGCACAGATAGGAGAAGACAAGGTCCAGGGTGTTTTGCCGTTGGAGTGAGTAGGAGCCTGTATCCATTGCTTCAGGTTGAGAGATTAGGTTAGATTGAGACGTTTAGAAGTAAGAGTAGTGATAGCGTTAACAGGGAAGTTGAAGTCACCAAGAATGATTGTGGGGATTTCCGAAGAGAGAAAGTGGGGTAGCCAGGCAGAGAAGTCATCGAGGAAAGTTGATACCGGACCAGGGAGCCGGTAGATAACAGCAACTCTTAGAGGAATAGGAGAAAATAGATGAATGCAATGTGCTTCAAAAGAGGAGAGTGTCAGGGATGGAGGAGGGTGGAGTACCTGATAGGTGCTGCATGGTGCAAGGAGGATTCCCACTCCACCTCCCTTCCGTCCACTTGGTCTAGGGGAGTGCATCCAGAGAAAGCCACCGTGGGAGAGGGAAGCATGAGCAGTAGTGTCAGATTCATGAAGCCAGGTTTCGGTAATGGCAAGGAGGTTGAAGGAATTAGTGATAAAGAGGTCGTGGAGGGCAGTGAGTTTGTTGCAGAAAGAGTGGGCATTCCAGAGGGCACAGGACAAGGGGAGGCTGGTAGTAGGAAGAACAGGAATAGAGACTAAGTTCTGTGGGTTGCGGCTGCTACCAGAGGGTGTTGGGAGATGGGAGCGTCGGGCAAAGGCGGATGATGGAGGCCCAGGATTTGGGGATATATCACCAGAGGTTAGGAGAAGCAGGAGTGTGAGTGAGGTAATGTGGGAGTGAGATTTAAATGGAGGGGCATGCCTCAGAGTCCTGGTGGTTCTATCAGTATATGGATGTAGAATGAGTAAGAGTTGGTGGGAGCAGTAATAGGGAGAGGAAAGAAGGTGGGGTGATATATAAAAACTGGGTGGTGGAGAAGAGAGGTGAAGGTATGAGAGTTTAAGGATAGAGGACACAAGTGCCAGTAGGAGTGGTAGAGAGTGCATGTTATAGAGTGGAAGGAGAGCTGGATAGAGATGGGGTCATCTGCAGGCTGTTGGCTGTTTGCAGTGCAGTTTGCTATGTTTAATCGCTTTGTGCAATCGCTGAAGTGCAGAGCTTGAAGTGCATATCACTTGTACAAAGCATCACTTCGAGAAAGCAGCCCCTGTAATGTGCTCCCCCAGCAATGTGCTTACCCCATAAGGGTGCTCAAATTTATACTGGTAAAAGGGTGGGGGTGGAAATTTGTTAATTAATCATGAGTGAGTATAAGGATGCCTAACAATCAAGTGGACCTTTCACTTAAGAGATGGTCATAAAGATAGCAGCACATAAACCTTGGGTAAGACACTACAGAGAAACAAAAACATTATTATAATGCACACAGGGCAACAGATGAGGCCGCATGCCATAGCAAAGATACATAGAGATTAAAGCAGAGTCCAGTTAAGGGTGGATGAGTTCCTTCAGCTGACACATACCATATCAAAGATACATAGAGATTAAAGCAGAGTCCAGTTAAGGGTGGATGAGTTCCTTCAGCTGACACATACCATAGCAAAGATACATAGAGATTAAAGCAGAGTCCAGTTAAGGGTGGATGAGTTCCTTCAGCTGACACATACCATATCAAAGATACATAGAGATTAAAGCAGAGTCCAGTTAAGCTTCAGCTGACACATATCTGTGAAGGGACAGAGAATAAATGTTTACATGACGCAGAGCATGAAGTGCATATCACTTGTAGTAAGCATTACTTCGAGAAAGCAGCCCCTGTAATGTGCTCCCCCAGCAATGTTGCACAGTGTTAGTTTTCCGCCACACATAGAGTTTTGCTTTTAGGTCAAAAAGTTCAATTTTTGTCTCATGTGACCAGAGCACCTTCTTCCACATGTTTGCTGTGTCCCCCACATGGCTTCTCGCAAACTGCAAACTGGACTTCTTATGGCTTTCTTTCAACAATGGCTTTCTTCTTGCCACTCTTCCATAAAGGCCAGATTTGTGGAGTGCACGACTAATACTTGGCTTGTGGACAGATTCTCCCACCTGAGCTGTGGATCTCTGCAGCTCCTCCAGAGTTACCATGGGCCTCTTGGCTGCTTCTCTGATTAATGGTCTCCTTGCCGGGCCTGTCAGTTTAAGTGGACAGCTATGTCTTGGTAGGTTTGCAGTTGTGCCATACTCTTTCCATTTTCAGATGATGGATTGAACAGAGCTCCCTGAGATGTTCAATGCTTTGGATATTTTTTTACAACCTAACCCTACTTTAAACTTCTCCACAACTATGCCTGACCTGTCTGGTGTGTTCCTTGGCCTTCATGATGCTGTTTGTTCACTAAGGTTCTCTAACAAACCTCTTAGGGCTTCACAGCACAGCTGTATTTATACTGAGATTAAATTACACACAAGTGGACTCTATTTACTAATTAGGTGACTTTGAAAGGCAACTGGTTCCACTAGATTTTAGTTAGGGGAATCAGAGTAAAGGGGGCTGAATACAAATGCACACCACACTTTTCAGATATTTATTTGTAAAAAATATTGAAAACCATTTATCATTTTCCTTCCACTTCACAATTATGTGCCTCTGTGTGTTGGTCTACCACATAAAATCCCAATAAAATACATTTAAGTTTTTCGTTGTAACATGACAGAATGTGGAAAATTTCAAGGGGTATGAATACTTTTTCAAGGCATTCTATGTAGGTGATGCCACTCCCTAGCATATACCCAAATGAAACATTAGTCTGGTGTGGACTTAATCTTTAAAAGAAAATATGCCGTTGTTAAACTCAGCTAAAAATCCCAGTTGCCTGCAAGAATGCAGTAGTGATAAGTGAACTAGGCAAAGTTCAGTTTGCATAAGGTTCAGCAAACCCATTATAAAATGCACCAAATGCACCTGAAAATAGCACCAAAGCCAATTCAAGTCAATTGGAATGAAATCTTATTCTTTCTGTCTATTTTCAAGAATTTGCAAGTTTTTCTTAAAAAGGTCATGGGTAATTGGGCACTGCCATGGGGGACATGTACCTATGCCATTTTTTTAAACATTGTTCAGTGAGGAGGGGTTCTTTCAATGCAACTTGAAAGGCAACAATGAAAACACGCAAACCCTTTAAATAATATGCTTGGGGATACCTTAAAGCTTGGTGAGTGAAGTTGCGGATGCAGTGCAGTGTTCACCTTTACAGCTGACATTTTGTGTTTACAAACAGCAGCTGGGGATTTGTCATTTAAAAGCAGTAACACATGATTTCTTCTGGCTTCTGCTTGTCAACAAGCCAGGGGATGTTTTATTTAGCAACACTATTACTACCACCTCTTAGTAACAGATTACTGCCTGCTTATGTTGTAAATAAAGTGGCTGGGGATCCTGTGTGACATCATTGACCAATTATGGTAATGACCATTATGGTGAATTGCATCACCCAGGATCCCTGTTGGCTTGTTTCAGTGGTGCTGGGGAGCTGTAATTTGCAATGGGAGTAGCAGCAGAGCAGCAATGGTGTGGCAACAGGAGTGGGTCTACATTGTTTGGCATCACCCATTGTGATTGATATGGATCTATATCGCTGGATGATATGATTGACCTGTCTGATCAAATATGGGCATGACCGTACCATATTTGATCAATGACATCACCCAAGGATCTCCATCAGCTTGTTTACTTTCAGACAGAAGTGGGCATAGATCTGTAATTTTGAGAGTAGTGATACCGCAGACTTCTGGCAAAATCAGTTGGAGGTATGAGTGGGCAGGCGCACTGGCCAAATATGTCTTTATTGATCTGATCACATGTTCGCTAAACTGCAAATAGGCTGGGTATGGGTCAGACCCATATTTTACCTGAACCTGAAGCTCATCATACAACTTTAAACCAACATAGTAAGATTGCTTTTATGAGAATTGCAACAAAATAAGTAATGTGGTTTACTTTTTGTGCAATGCGCAGCAAAAAAAATGCAAGACATGTAGCCAAGTGTCGTTTATCCTACATCCAATAGGTGTCACTGTACAGATAGTGGGGAGGGTCAGAGGAGCATTATTCCTCTGTAGGCCCTGTAGGTGTCTCAGGGGGAGAAGCTGTCTGATTGGACGCTGCGATCCCTGCTGATCTTCGACAGTCATCTTAACCACTTCAGCCCCGGAAGGTTTTGCAGCTTTAGGACCAGAGCACTTTTTGCGATTCGGCACTGCGTCGCTTTAACTGACAATTGCGCGGCCGTGCGACGCTGTACCAGTCTGTCGAAGAGGGGGACTCTGTGGATGTCCCGGATGTCTCCTTATTACGAGGAGACTGGGAGGGGTGATAGACATGTCACTGTGGATAACCTACATCCTATTTGCTGTGAACCGATGTACAGAACGTAAAAAAAACGACGCGTAACGTGTTTTTCATTTGGTGTAATGAATAAAACAACGTTAAGAGTATTTTCGTTAGAATGATACAACCAAATTTCAACATACTACTCGAAGTCCAAGTCCATTTTATACCCAGACTGGGTATGGGTCGGATAAACGTCAAATCGCTTGTACACTAGTCTAGTTATTTCTGTATAAAC
>BLSH010052297.1:219015-238450 GCA_018402905.1 Glandirana rugosa | reverse complement strand
CATATTTGGACAAACGATAAAATTTTTTGTTGGTGAAATTTGAGAATAAAAAATAAGTTTTATAAATGACAGTGGTTTCGTTGAAAGTCGTAGTTAATAAAAAATTTTATAGAGTTTATAGAATGAAAAACAACAATAAGAAAGAACAAGTTCGTAAAATAACTTCTTACTCCGTTGTTGTTGTAATGTTTTCTACGTTGTCCCAAGGTCCTTGCCCAAAGGCGGGGTAGCTCAGCTCTAGGGATCGCACCCTATTCATCCGCCCCCACCATCATATCCCCTACCCCTCCCTTGTCAGCTGTACCTGTTTGGTTAATGCTAACCGATTGTCTTCCATTTCTACCAACTTGTCTATATACCTCATGTTTGATTTTGACCGGTTCCTGGAACCCTGTTGCATCTTTTGTAATGTTGTTGTTGCCTCATTCTTCAATAAAATGCTTGAACAAGAAAGAATAACAACAAAAAGTAAGATATTTGAGATATTTTAAAAAATAATTGATGCTGAAAGTTGCTTTGGTGACAGTAAATATTTTGAATAAAAAATAAGAGTTTAAAGTGGTTGTTTTTTAAAATAGCAAACAGGTTTATACTTACCTTACCCCGAACCTCTTCCTCTTGGGTCCCTGCCAGCGTTTCTGGCTTCTCCTCTCTGGCGAGTGCCCCCATAGAAAGTGACTTTCAATGAGCGCACTTGTGTCGGCTAAAGGCTCACACAGCGGGGCTCAGTTCCCCCCCGATGTGTTATATTCATTAATTTGTAGTTCTTACTTAGTTTTGGTAATCCTACAAGGATATAATCAGCCAGTCTGTATCTTCCTTTTCGACCAACCAGAGTTTCCTTTTGTAGTAAGGAAGAAAAAAAATCTAATTGACTCCAAATGTTTCCTTGGGTAAGACCTTAACCTCAACCTTGTCAAATACAACCTCCATTTCTATAACGTGCATATGTCTGTGTGCCATAAGTTTGTATAATAGCTGACTCAACTCTTCTCTGTGTATTTTCTTAATCTGAGTATGCTGAATCTCAATCTAAACAACCTGTCTGTGGGGTGGGAAGGGTATCTGTATAGATGGCACAGTTTCATTTCCGAGATCTTCAGATGGCAATACATCATGTCGCCAGAATGCTGGGAATATGCTTGGCCTGAATTTTCAATCTTTGCTTTTGGGTCCCACAAATTTACTTTGGAGTGTATTCAAAAAGTCTTTAGCTCTCAAGATTTCGAGCAAGATCAAAAAGTATATTTTTTAATTTATCATACAGACATAACAAAATACTTTCAACAGTTGTAATGTAGTTCAACCCCAATAGAAGCCGCTGGATAGAATGGGTTCCCTGTTCTTTGCCTCGAGCTCCTTAAGAACCTCAACTCCTCTGATATACTTGGTTAAGTGTATGGACATGCACAACACAGAAAACTCACTAGAAGTAGCACTTGGCAATCAACAGTAGCACTGAGTCAAAGAAACAGGCATTAGGCAAATCAGTAAAGCAAATGAATATATTGTCACTAAACAAAGTTAATACCAAAGTAAGCAAAGGTTTTAATCAACAATGGTGGTAGGTAACACTCTTGACATACAGTACAGAATGATGAATGATAAAGACTGAATTTAAAAGTAGCATTTGGTTTCTAGATCAGCATAAACAGTAGCAACGCCACCATAGGTGCAGCAGTGGGCAGTTTTGAAATGTACAAGTCAAATTAAAGGAAGTATTGCGCTAAAGTGTCTGGTACAGCAGCAACAGGCCGTGTGATAACAACACAGATAGATAATACAAAATTAAAACAGTCGCACTAAAAATACATTCATATACATACAAATATTCATCAAATGGTTTAGATAAAGTGCATAAGTGTTAAAGTAAAAAAACAACTAAGTGTCCAAGTCCAAACAAGAAAAACCAAAGTGAATGTTCTCAGTAGTTAGTGCTTCTGTAAAGAATCCAAAAAGTCTAGTGAAGAAGAGATCCCAAGTACTTCCCGGAGCGTGTGGGCGTGGTGACATCAGCACGTAGCGTGACGTGATGTCTTCCAGGGGCACGGGCCACACACTGACGCACCACTTATATATTCACAGGAGACCAAGCCTCATTGTCAAGGCCGGCTGCCATCTTCTGGGAGTCCGGAACCCACCCGCGGCGGCGACTTATTGTATCGCAGCTGCTGGGCATCCCAATTTAGACTAAGTCAGAGGGGGATTCACACACTCGCTAATCCTCAAATCTTCAGCTTACATAAGTCGCCGCCGCGGGTGGGTTCCAGACTCCCAGAAGATTGCGGCCGGCCTTGACAAGGAGGCTTGGTCTCCTGTGAATATATAAGTGGTGCGTCAGTGCATCGCCCATGCCCCTGGAATACGTCACGTATGACGAAACATGTAGGGCGGAGATACGTGCTGATGTCACCACGCCCACACGCTCTGGGAAGTACGTGGACGTTCATTTTGTTTATGCCAGCTTTTAGATGTACGCTCGTTCATGTTTTTATTGTGAGTACCCAATCTTGTTTTAAATAAATTGTTACCTGCGGATTTACACTATGGATTCCTCCCTTTTTTCAATGGTTTACTTGGTGGAGATGGAAAGTTAACATAGCAAGTCATCTGGCTGCCTATTTAACGGAAGGTCTGGAGAGGGGAAAAGTTTTGAAATGTAAACTCCCAAATACAGGACTATACTGTCAGATATGTACTGTCCATGGGAAAATGGTAATGATAGAAAGGAGAAGAGGGAGGTGTGTAGGGTTATACAACGGGAGGGGCAGTTATTTTGGTAGTTCTTATGCTGGTTTTCATTGGGGCCCTTTAAGAAGGTGCAAATTTTCCCGGCAGTCCAGTAAAAATCCTCTCACCCCTCCCCCTGCTCCTCAGAGCCTTTTATGAACTGTAGTATGAAGAGTCCACTGGCCCTATTGTATGGCTGCTGTCTCATACTACAACTTTCACAACGCTCTGCATAGAAGTGCATGGCCTGGCTTGGCTTCACTTTCCCCCTACTGGTTGGAGGGAATAATGCAGCATAATATTGATAGTATAGTAAAAAGTAGAACAACAAAGGCCATTGTCTCCTTCTCCATGTTGCTGTAGTTCAGCGTCTGGCTACATATTTAACAGACCAAAAGCGACCAAATAAGAGAAGTTCATTGTTAGGGTTTAAAAACTAAATACAGCAGCAGAGAGAGGAGTGAAGAAACCGACACCATCTAGAGTGGAGAGGATGAAGGAACAACTTATTACCTTGGTGCACAAAACGGGCAATCCTGCTTAGCAGAGGGTATGTACTCTAAGATTATAAAGAGCCAAAAAGCCAGCAAGCAGCCAAAAGATATACTATATACAGTCAGAGAACAAACGATCTCCTCCTTCCACAGGAATATGATCAGTTACAGTATTCAGACTCAGACTCAGACAGAAGAATAGCCTATACAAGCCGGCACAGTGTGACCTCAGAGAAATGAAAGAGTGTGACGCAATAGTGTAATACGTTAACACATAAAAGGTTTATTGAATAAACAGTTACACTCACATATCCAAGGAGTAAATGCGCATGAATCAATTTAAAAGCCGCGGTAGTAGAGCCTGCCTGCGTCATTCAGAACCGCCTAACATGTTTCATCAAAAGGGGACATTATTGGAGGCGTGGCAGACGAATTGGAGGCGTGGCAGACGGAATAGCTGGTCAGAAGCTGTAGGAGCAAGTGTAGTGTCGTTTATTGAAACCCCACAGAAATGAAAACCGGAGGTGACGTTCCGTTGCTGCCATGTTGCTACACCCGCACTCGTCCGCAGTAAAGATACACAGAAGACAGACATCTTTGTACACCCACCAGAGTTTTTAATTTCACATTTATTTTTAACAGTAAATGGAGCTTACATACTGAAATACAGTATATAGACATACGTGACCCTGGTTTGATGTTACATTTTAAAAGCAGCGGTGTTCTGTGACATTTGCTAAGCTCTGTGATCGGCAGGCTTGTCACTGCTTTTAAAATGTTACAATCAAAAGAGTGTCACGTATTTCTATGTACTGTATTTGAGTATGTAAGCTTAGTTTACTGTTAAAAATAAGTGTGAAATGAAAAACTCCGGTGGGTGTACTAAGATGTCCGTGTGCCGCCTTCTGTGTGTATCCTTACTGCGGACAAGTGCGAGTGTAGCAACATGGCGGCGACGGAACGTCACTTCCGGTTTCCATTTCTGTGGGGTTTCAATAAACAACGCTACACAGGCATTCACTTTGCATCCCTTTTACAGGAAGTGCCTGTGTTAGATTCACAGGAAGTAACCATGATTCACTTTGCATTCCATTTACAGGAAGTGCCTGTGTTCCATTCACAGGAAGTAATAGGTTTGCCACCTCATCCCTTTAAAACCGAACACATATTAATTACACAGGCTCTGTGGCTGATTAAGGTGGTAATTAAACTTACTTGGTGCCTCATCTGCATTAAATCAGCCTCAGAACCTGTGTAATTAATATGTGTTTGGATTTAAAGGGATGAGGTGGCAACCCTAGGAAGTAACCATGATTCACTTTGCATTCAATTTACAGGAAGTGCCTGTGTTCCATTCACAAGAAGTAACCAGGATTCACTTTGCATTCCATTTGCAGGAAGTGCCTGTGTTCCAGTCTCAGGAAGTAACCATGATTCACTTTGCATTCCATTTACAGGAAGTGCCTGTGTTCCAGTCACAGGAAGTAGCCATGACTCACATCCTGCAAAGCTTCCGATAAGATAAGACTAATAGGGGACAGTAAAAGCTAATATCTGTCAGTTCCAGCCTTTACAGAAAGCATATAAAATACAAATAAATTAATAGCTAGAAAAACCAATGAATATAAATTATTATACATAACATTAATCCAGTACAATGGATTGCAAAGTGAAGGCACCATCTAGTGGATAAAAAACAATATAAACCATTATAAATCAATAATAAAATTATTGTATGCATAGATCCTGAATATACACACAAAAGATCTAAAAAATCCATGTATGGATAAAAGATGTATAAATTCATGAAATATATTATTTAAAACATTTTATCATTACATAAAAATATAATAAATTATAATAAATTCACCAAGCTGCTAGTCAATAATCTGTTCGCCTATTAAAACAGAAAAAAAGGTCATGATATCAATAAACACCTTAATAAACCAACTGATTTATTATTTATCTATTTGTTTTAGGTACTTATATAGCTCTGTCAATTTACATGTATATTGTGCATTCACATCAGTCCCTACCCTCAAGGAGCTTACAATCTAAGATCCCTAACTCACATTCATACATAAACTAGTGCCAATTTAGAAAGGATCTAATTTACCTACCAGCATGTCTTTGGAGTGTGGGAGGAAACCGGATTACCCGGAGGAAACCTACGCAGGCACAGGGAGAACATGCATACTCCAGGCAGATAGTGTCGTACCAGCGACCCTTTTGCTGCCAGGCGAAAGTGCTATCCACTACACCACTGTGATTGATATGAAAAATTAACCAAAGAAAAAATACAATCAGCTATTATTTATGAAGCAGAACACATCCCACTCAACATTCATACCGTGAGGTGTGAAACACTTCAGGTCATAAATCCAGCGTGTTTCTAGTTGGGAAATTCCACGCCTGATTTTGTTCGCTCTCCAATGTGGTACACATTTGTCAATACCCAATATCATTGTTCCCTTGGGATTTTTATCATGATAAATTGCATAGTGCTTGGATACACTATGTTTAGGGAAACCCCGTCTGATGTTACCAAGATGTTCTTTAAACCGAATCTGCATAGTTCTAATAGGCCAGCCTGTAGGCCATACGGATATTGAAAGAGGTAGACGATATTAGAAGATGAACAGGTGATAAAATGGTTAATATCATATGTCTTAGAGGTAGTGGTGGACCTAAAACTGTTTACTCTCCTCTCTGTCAAAGTATTAACCCGACAAAGTGTACACCTCCTACATGGAAAATATCCCTTAAGGTCTCAAAAAAAGGAGACTCTTTCGGGTTTATTAACAGTATTGAGGGCCAACTGTAATCTCAGGGGTGGAGCCCTCCGATAGACAATCTATGGACTTTCTCCAAGTCTAGGACCTAAAAGCTAATCATTTTTCAGAACCTTCCAGTGTCTAGCAAAAATCTTTTTAATATCCCTAAACTGGTTAGAGTAGGAAGTGATCAAAGAGAATCCGAATTGATTCATAGCTCTTTCTATTTTAGGTCTAGTCTCCAACAGTTTAGTCCTATCCAGGTTCCCCACTTCCATAATGACCTTATGAAGATCCTCTATACTGTAACCCTTGTCCAGGAAAGGTGATCTCAAAGTGGAGGCCTGCGACTGGTAGTCATCTACTGAAGTACAATTCCGCCGGATCCGAAGGAATTGACTCCTGGGGACCGACCTAAGCCAGGATGGATGATGGCAGCTATCATGTCCAATATAGCTTTTACAGTCGGTCTCCTTAAAGTAAGTGGTGTTAACCAAGACACTGTCTTTACCTCCACATTCAGATAAAGAAAATGTATTTTTTCCTTACTAGCTTCATGCTGCAAGCGGATACCTAGAATATTATCTTTCAAATATCCAATAAATTCATCAAGGGACTGAAAGTCACCATCCCATAAGAGGATGTCGTCTATGTACCTCCTCCAAAGAACAAGCTCTGGTCTTCGATCCTTATAGATGACATCCTCCTCCCACTTGGCCATGAAGAGATTCGCCATGTTGGGCACAAATTTTGCACCCACGGCCACTCCTCTGGACTGTAACAACCAAAAAAAATTATGCTCCATGGCAAACTTTAGCAGCTCTAGAATAAACTGGCGCTGCTTAGGTACCAGTTTGAAAGTTTAGTTTAAGGAAGGTGTCCACTGCCTCATATTCGTGTACATGAGAAATTATGGTGTACAGGGAGGAAACATCGGCCTTGGCCAAGATGCAACCATCCGTCCACTGCACACCATCAAAGAGGTTCAAGACTTGAGTGGAGTCCCTAACAAAGGGTGGAGTTTGTATCACCAGAGGCTGAAGGTAACCGTCAATATATCTCCCAATCCGTGACATCACGGAGTCCAGACCGCTAATGATCGGTCTGCCCGGAGGGTTAGTCGGGTCTTTATGAACTTTAGTGAGGGGCACCCACGGTGCCAAAGGAACCAAATGATCCCTCTCCTTTTTGTTAAGAATATTATTCTGATATCCAATATCAACAATCTTAGTCAGCTCCTTTTTGAACTTGGAATTAGGATTAGATGATAAGGGAGTATAAGTCTCCTGATCCGAAATAATTTTTTTCATCTCTGATATATAAGCAGATTTATCCAAAATGAGAATCCCTCCGGCCTTGTCTGCTGGGTGGACGACAATGTCATTTTCAGGCCTTTAGGGACTTCATACCCTGCGTAAATTTATAATCACATCTGGTTCTTTTAACCTCCAGAGATTTTAAATCTTTGAGAACCAATTCTTTAAAAACTCCCAGTGAGGGAGTCAGTGTACCAGGAGGGTTGAATAAGGATGCATTAGCCAACCCTGAGTGTCTAATATCATCAACATCTCTAAGACTAGACCTCACAGGGTTGGAGATCATATATCTTTTGATATTTATATTTCGTTTGCGGATGTACTTCTGTACATCTATGAAGGTTCCAGACTTATTGAGAGATTTGGGGGGGGCATGTTTCAGTCCATGGTTGAGAACATATTTTTCCTGTTCAGTAAGCATGGAAAGGCTAAGATTGAAAAGGCCCACATCACTTAAACTCTTTTACTCTTCCTTTCTCCCTCCCCTCCTTCCTCTGGTCCCTCTCTTGGATCTAGATTTCTTTTTCCCTTCTGGCCTCCCTACTGAAAAAAGGAGGTCTCTGTTGGAAGGAATTCTGGGGATGCCCATAACCAGCCTGTGTTGGATAATTATTAGATCTCCTCCTACCAGGGGTACCGATGGAATAATTATTGTTTCGTCTCCCTCTCCTAGGGGTGTCCATAGGATGATTGGTGATATATATACCATCAAATTCCTCATAATCCTCAAAATCCTGATCCTTTAGGCATTCAAATTTATTGGAGAGGGGATATGATCTCTATTGGAGAAAAGGACCCAATGGGATCTCTCATCTTCTCTCTTTCCAGGGGGAGGGATAGTGATTATCCCAACCTCTAGAACCTCTGTGACGATTATATTGGTACCCTCCCTCAAAATGAGGGGGGCCCAATCTCTTAGGAGGAGGTTTTTGTTGGAAATGGTGGCTCCGAACATTAGCCCATCCTCTTTGGGGGGTCTGGTAGGAACCCACTGCCTGGGTTGTAGAAGTGGCTGTAGAGGCGGGTGATGCCCCCCACTCCCAGCTGCAGCCGGCAGGGATGAACCAATAGCCCCATTAGTGGCAGAATTCTCATTTTTCTACTTCTACCATTTAAAAACCAGATTGTTTTAATAATCTTCCACATCTCTTAAATGTTTTTTCATTTTCTTTATTTTTTGCTCTAGTTCCTCCTTCTCCAGGACTTTCCTAAGATTTGATTTTAAACTCCTCAGAATCCACATAGGGTGTGACCTTATCTTTAATCTCAGTGATTTCAGTATTCAGCCTAGTCAGCTTGGTCCTCTTGTGTCCTATTAAAAAGGGCAGCATATCCAAGCCGGCATTGTTGAAATACTTGAACCACAAACCCAGATTTCTCTCATGTTCCTGGGGATTAATCTCCCACCTGAGACTACACAGGACCATTCCTGCCTCTAAATACTGTTTTAAGAAGGTATTTGAATACACTTTAAGACCAAATCTATACATGTGTAAACATACATTTGAATAACCTTTAAGTTATTATATACATGTGTCAAATATGGAAGTGTTATACCAGTATGTTTTTTGTCCACACCTTAATGCATGAAATGTTAACTGTTTTTACCTTCTTTTACAGCATATTATTTAAAATACAGCTGCTTCTAGAATAGAAACACTCCATGGTTTATGAACTCAGCACTAGATCATTTTCTCATCCACCACATCATATTTGACCTGATCAACCCCTGCAAGAAACATCAGCATATACTAATCAATCTCCCACTTCTTATAGATTTTTAATTAAAAATAAACAAGTACAGCTGATGTCAAAAGGTTGCATTTAATTATCTCTATGACTATAATGCACAGTTAAGCATTTACAAAGTTTCTATAGCGTATGCAATTAGAGAAGAAAATAATATTTATTTGCACAGAATGGCCAAGTAAACATGCTAGAAAGAAAAAGCCTACTGCAATTTGTGAAAATAAATGGAATTTTATTTACTTGAACTCCTTCACATGTTTAATTTAAATGGCCAATCCACCCAAAACAACAATGGTGTGTAGATTCACTGGCTTTTTATATGTCCTTAGAAATAAAGCCTAATTTCTTCAGCTACATTATTATTTGTAGTATAAAATAAATAAAAATTCCAAAAGGAAGAAGTGCGTTCCTTTGTAATAGCTGTGGCTGGTCGATAGAGCTTGGGAACTCAGGTGCAAAGATTCACCGCTGGAATTCTTGGGAGATTAGAATCTTGTGGGTTATTAAACACTGTGGCAATTGGCCAGAGTAAAGCATCAGTTTTACCCTTGAGACTCAATCTTCAGCTATCCCTTATTTCCAGAGCCAGCTCTGGGACTTGTTCCTAGATGTGTCTCTGATCAACTTTAAAAATAAGATTCTTGTTTTAGGAAGTCTTGCATTTCAGTCACCCTGGACTTAATTCACATATACAGCAATCAGCCATAACAATAAGATCTCCCAAAAGGTAAATAACATTGATTATCTTGTTACAATGGCATCTAAAAGTTGGTGGGATATATTAGGCAGTAAGTGAACATATTGTCCCTAAAGTTGAAGTTGATATGTTGAAAGCAGAAATTATGGGCAAGCATAAGGGTTTGCGTGACTTTGACAAGGGCCAAATTGCAATGGCTAGACCCATGCTGACCCATGTCCACAGCCAAAAGTGGCTACAATCGGAATGTGAGCATCAGAATTGGAGCACAGAGCAATGACCTGATCATATGAATCACATTTTATTTACATCATGTGTATGGCTGAGTGCGTGTGTCTTCCTTACCTGGATAAAAAATGGCACCAGGATGCATTATGAGAAGAAGGCAAGCGTAGAGGCAGAGTGATGCGTTGGACAATGTTCTGCTGGGCAACATTGGGTCCTGCTATTCATGTGGATGTAACACCTACCTAAACATTGTTGCTGACCAAGTTTAACTTGTCATGGAAATGGCATTCCTTGATGGCAGTGGCCTGTGTCAGCAGAATAAAGAAGGCCTGACATAATGCAAAAATGGTTCAAGGAATGGTTTGAGGAACACAACCACAAGCTCAATGTGTTGATTGGCCTTCAAATTCTCCAGATCTAAATCCAATCAAGCATCTGTGGGATGTGCTGGAGAAACAAGTCCAATACATAGGTGTATAAATGTATTACATATTTTTTTGCAGAACATAAAACTCTCATAGGTTCAAGTGTAACTGTCCAGAGGTCTCTCATTTTGCCCCACAGCAAAGTTCAATGATTTCACATTCGAAGTCGACATGTTTAAATTTGAAAGAACACTAAAAATCAGACAATTTTTCCATACACAACCAGGAACTACAGTAATGACCAAGAGCAAACAGCCCAAACTCAAGAGCAGATTTATGCCTCCCGGCCAATATCAGTCCATAGACAGTTACATACGGACTTTGAAACATGATGTATGATCGGGTATCTCCCCAAAAAATACACAAATCTTAGTCCTGCTGAGTTCTTAGCACTAAGAGCACTAAGAGATGATAATAACATCATCATTAAGCCCGCCGATAAGGGCGGGGCGATTGTAATTATGAACTACAAGGCATGCTACTAATGTTGGCCGACACCACTAGTTATACGCAACTAGACAAAGACCCGACAAAAAATATTACAAATGCACTATCATCCTTGATCAATATTGGTCTATCTAACGACTGGATCTCCAAGGAGACAGCTGACTTTCTGGTGGATGAGCACCCTAGATTACCCGTAATATATGGACTACCTAAGGTCCATAAGGCAACCTCACCTTTAAAATTCAGGCCTATAATATCGAGCACAGGCTCGATTATGCAGCCTTTGGCCCAGCTTGTTGATTTTTTCCTTCAGTCAATAGTCAAACAAATTTGGTGGAGTTCTGACATTTGAGACAGATTGGAACTTGGCCACAATGGATATCTCCTCCCTATATATGAGTATACCAAATGAGGCTGGCCTAACAGCCGTAAGGTATTACTTACAAAAACGGGAGGTCCACAATCCTCCCGTTGAGTTTCTAATTGAATGGCTAAGATTCATATTAGAGAGCAATTTCTTCTCGTTTGAAGGAATCAAATATGCCCAAACACGAGGCACGGCCATGGGCAGCTCTGCAGCCCCCTCATTTGCAAATCTGTTTGTTGGATACATGGAAGAGCACCACATCTATCCAATGACTCTTTTTTCTGAGCACGTCAAGTGCTGGCTAAGGTTTATTGATGACATCTTCCTCATATGGAAAGGAGATGTGACTGCTTTCCATGAGTTTGTAGCACATTTGAACAATATTTTTCCCGCCATCATATTCAACCCAGAAATCTCCCATGAGAGTATTACATTCCTTGATGTCAGGATTACAAATGAGTAGGGCACACTACAGACTTCAATATTCACCAAACCCTCTGACAGGAATACTTTATTACACTATCAGAGTGCACACCCAAAACACCTCCGGGACAGTCTTCTAATTTCACAGTTTAAAAAGGTGAGACACATTTGCTCCAATGGAGACCTGAAAAATCTACAATTAAAAATTATGTATAATAAATTCCTAGAACGTGGGTACCCGGGTACGGTACATGACAATGCACTTGCCAGAGCCTTTTGCGATTCCGACAAGATGAACAAAAATAAAAATATTGATAGGCATCTGCTCATACCTAGTTTTACCAGAAGTCTGACCGCATTAAATGGGCAGCCTCACGTAACATCAATATTCTCAGGGCAGACAATTCATTATCAATTCAAATCAGGAATCCACCACTGCTTGTTAACAAACGCAGCAGGTCTCTGCGCAACATACTGGTACAGGCTAATCCAAGATCCAAGTACACAAAGGCGAAGGTCAGAATTTCACAAAAATGGGGCTGCTATAAATGCCATAATTGCAATATATGCAATTCCTTGATGTGCGGGGAATACTTTTCTCATCCACATAGCGGCAAGTGCTACTTCATACAGGAATATTTAAACTGTAATACAGAGTTCTGTGTCTATGTCTTGAAATGTCCCTGCTCACTAGTATATGTAGGCAAGACTATTGGCCCCTTTAAACAACGTTTCCAGAAACACAGAAGTTATATAAGGATAGCCCTGGAGAAAGCAGAGAAAGGTGAAAACCCAGATTTGAACAAGCCAGTTGCCACATACTTGGTTTCACAGAGACATCGAGTACATGAACTAAGGGGCATGGCCATTTAACACATAGCCCGACCAGCGAGAGGTGGTGACCGTCTCCTCCTCCACCGCGAAGCATACTGGACATGCACCCTGGGCACGGTCCAACCAGGGGGCCTTAATACTAACTTATCCTATCTGTGTTTTCTTGACGAAAGATGACGTTGATTATGTTATTGAATACGCCATGTGTATTTTTTTGACTTCTTTCCTTTAGGTATTTTTCTGTTTCCTTGGTTCTTGCGAGGTCGGCTGCTCGGTTCCTTTCGTTGTATTTTGCACGAACTAACTTTTCTTATTTTTTACATTTTTTTAAATTTTTTTTTCAATTTTCCTTTGCATTTTCTCCCCTTTTTTTCAATTTTTTTTCTATTTTTATTTCATTTTGCATTTATTTTTCATTTTTTATTTATTATTTATTATCTTTTATTTTTTATTTCTTATTTTTTATTTTTATTTTTTTATTTATTATTTTTTATTTTTATTTTAATTTTTTTCCCTTTGGTTTTCCTTTGTTATTTTGTTCACTCTTGATATTTCTCCACTCTTTCTTTTTTCTCCATAAGGGTTTCTGTAGTTTTATTATTTTCTTACTCATATCTCTTTTCTTTCCTATATTTTCTCCCACTCATTTTTTCTTTCCTATATTTCCTCTTATTTTCATATTAATTTTCCGCACCGAATTCCATCTGGTTCAGACAACAGATTTTCTCTCTTTTTTATGCAAGCTATGTATCCCTATTTCCACAGAAACTTACGTGATGGATTGTATTATGTGCTCTGGGACCAATATTGATCATTGTTTTGTGATGTTCATTGTTATGTAACTGTCCCTCGATCAAACAACAAAATTCTTCCTTTTTTAAATAGACATAATAAATTCAAGATGTTTTAGACTCTGTTGTGGTGTCTGCTGCCTATTACAGTCCCATATAGGGGGTACTCTGTTCTTTCTGATAGTTCGGTTTTATGTTCATAATTATTCATTAAATTCAATTACGTGGTGTGATGTTCATTGTTATGTAACTGTCCCTCGATCGAATGACAAAATTCTTCCTTTTTTAAATAGACATAATGAATTCAAGATGTTTTAGACTCTGTTGTGGTGTCTGCTGTCTATTACAGTCCCATATAGGGGGTACTCTGTTCTTTCAGTTGGACACATAGGGATGAGGCAGCCACCACAGAGGCCTCACTGAATGTGAAATTTTCTTACTAAAACTGAACTATGGAAACATATTACAAAATGCAACAACATGGTACTTTACACATAGAGAGGATAGTGGTTGCAAGCCTAAAGATGAGAGTTAAAAATAGGTCTGGTGGTGTGGTGATGTGATTCTATGGTGATAGGGTCCCAAAAGGGAAAAGGGACAACTGTAAATGCAGAGATCCAGAGGGCAGCTAAGAGATTTTCAAAAAATATGCATACACATGCTAACCATAGGAAGGACAAAAAAATAAAAATAAAAATAAAATAAAAATAATAATAAAGAAGCAAACAGACTAACCTTAACTAGATTAGACAATTTATGCCTGCTTTGGTCAGGCATAGATTGCTTACATCCATTGTATATATGTGGTCCTGGATCCACCATTCCCTCTTAGTTTTGAGTTTTAGAGACCTCCACAATCACAAGTCAATAAACATCACTCCCTCTGTACAGCAATTCACAAAATTAAGTGGAGAATACAGTTCACTGTTGGGGAGTCTAAAGTCTTTTGCTGTATTAATGATCTTACAGAAGTTTCATGATATTACAAGTTACATTGTAACTTCTGAAAGCTCATCAATAGAACATAAGACTTCAAACTCCCCAACAGTGAACTGCATTCTCCACTTCATTTTGTGAAATGCCGTACAAAGGGAGTGATATATTTATTGACTTGTGATTATATATGTATATGTAAGTATGCATTTCTTTTGATATGTACTTTTATTGACTATTATGTGCTGGTTTTGTAGGTGTTGCTCCCCTTGCTTGATGCTGGGCAGGATGATTGTTATTCTCAGCATGGAAAGCTATCCTGACTGCAGTATTCTGGGATTGGGGGACTCCCTATCAATGGACCTTTTTGGCAAGCTCTGTGGGACACTGTTTCCTTGTGGGCACATTTGTTGTGGTGTGCCATTGGACGTCTGACTCCACTGTGCCCTTTTCTCTGTGTCTGCTGATATTTCATCTCCTTTGGACACATTTAGGGGTTCCAAGATGGCTGCCATATGTCTGGTGACATAATTTTTAGTTTGGTGATGATGTATATCCTGCACTTGGGTGGAGGGGAGTCCAGTAAAGGGCAGTAGTGTAGGTGGGCACATACATGGTTGACACTCTGGTGTGCTTTCTGTGTTCTGTATGATTATTTTAGTTCCATCTTCAGCGATTTCTTGTCTTGCACCATATATAAGGGAGATTCTTAGAGGCATGGTTGGCTGTAGCTTTCCTGGTGTTGGAGTGTTGTGGGTATGCTCTTGGATGGACCCATTTTGGGCTGTAGTTAAGGTAAGTCTGTTTGCCTTTTTATGATTCTTTGAAGTTATTTTTACTAACTTTTTTTTAATTGTTGTTTTTTTGTTTTGTTTTTGTCTTGGATCCTTCTATGGTTAGCATGTGTATGCATATAAAACAAAACAAAGGGAGGCACACACACCTAGTGCATTACCATAAACATTTTTAATGGAAATTAAAAAGTAAAAGTGAATACTCACAAAATTGGTGTCACAGAGCCATGACAAGATGATAAAAGTTAAAATCAAAGCACAAGGTGGGATAACAGCTGATGCGTTTCGGGGTGCACCCCCTTCCTCAGAGCTGTGCTCTTTGTTTTGTTTTTTAGTCACTTTCGGATTACCCCGTCCGAGGGGGGCAGCATCCATCTGGTCTTCTACCCCATGTTGTTCCGGTTGCCTGCCATCTTGAAGGTCCTCTAGTGCTGGAAAAGACTATTTTTTCCTTGTATGATATGTATGCATATGTTTTGCAAATCTCTTAGCTGCTCTCTGGATCTCTGCATTTACAGCTGTCCCTTTCACATTTTGGGACCCTATCACCATGGGATTTTCATCACCACATCATCAGGCTTATTGTTTTTACCTTGCATCTCTAGGTTTGCAATCACTAACCTCTCTATGAGTTTGTGAGTGTTTAGAGTGCCATGTTGTTGCATTTTGTAATATATTTCCATTATTCAGTTTTGTTATGCTCATAATTATTAATTCTTGTAAAGCTAGCAGTACTTTTGGCCCCGACGAAGACTGTTGCACTTGAACCTATGATAATTGTATATGGTGTCCTGTTCCCCTATGGTCTAAGCCTACAGTGTATGTTTTGAGATATGGTTTTATGTTCTGCAAAAAAAATATGAAATAAACTTTGTATATATATTCTGTTTATGAATCATATCTGGTGCCAGCAAATTCCATAGACCGAAGTAGCCGCCAATCATGCCCATTTTGTTGCCTTTCCTTGGACTCTACAGTTCCAGCACATTCTTCCTGAGAACTGGTGATCAGAATTGAATGGAATACTCAAAATTAGGCTGGTTCAGAGTTTTGTAAAGTGGTATAATTATAGTTTTATCCCTTGAGTAAATACCATTTTTAACGCATGCTAATATTTTACTGCCCTTGCTTGCTGTAGCTTGGCATTGCATGCTATTGTTGAGTCAGTCATCAACTAGAACCCCCATTTTTTTTCAGTCCTTGATTCTCCCAGAGGTTCTCCCCCTAGTTTATATTTTTAGCCCCCAAGTGCATTTTTTTACATTTCCCTACATTGAAACTCATTTGCCATTTTTTTGCTCACCCCTATTTTATTGAGGTCTTCCTGTAGTTGCTACCTTGTTGAATCTATGCCACATAGAATTAAGGTAGTTCTGAAGGCAAAAGCGGGTCCAACCTGCTACTAGCAAGGTGTACCTAATAAAGTGGCTGGTGAGTATATATCCTTTTGTGAAGTTACTGCTCTGCCTAGCTTAGTATCACCAGCAAACACTGATATTAAGCTATTTATCCCAACCTCTATATAATTTATGAACAAGTTAAACAGGATTGGTCCAAGGACAGAGCCCTGGTGTGCCCCACTTATAACTCCAGACCATTCTGAAACCTGGATAAGGGTTTTACTATTGTAAGAAGTATAAGGCATTGAGGTCCAAGAAAAATTGAAAAATTCAAATCCTTTAGTACTGGGACAGAATATAAAATTGATACATTTATTACATGTAAAACCACCCATGTTACTTAACCTCATTATTTGCCCTTGCGGGTTACAGTACATAGGGTGGACTACCAGAAACCTTATTACCCGTATTAATGAGCACCTAAATAATATCGGAAACGGTTTTCCAAAATATAGCCTATCTAATCACTTCAGGCTTTATCATAATCAAGATCCTAGTTTAGCTCAATTGTTTTGGTATAGGCAAAATAGAACCCCACTGGCATGGAGGTAATTTAACTCAAAAAAGTTTCTATGAATGAAACTGAGCGGATCTATAGATTAAACACTTTGGTACCTACAGGAATCAATGTTGATATTGATTTAAATTGTTTTTTGTACAATTATTGAATGTTATGTATATATTGACTGAGGTGTTTCCAAAATTATTCAATCCCGGTCAATACCTAAATGTATCCACAAGATGGAGCCAAATATGCTTAGCATCTTCCTAGTCTAAGCCCGTCCTTACCTCTTTCCTGCACCAGAGGGAGTTTGTGGCTTTTTTATATGTTAAGTAGATAATTTAATAAATATTTTCATATATAAGTCATTAAAATTTTTTAATCAAATTATTTTTAGGCACAAATATTAGTTTACAAACTCATCAAGAGGATGCAGCAATCTTTGTGAGTTATCCAATTACCATCATTGAGGATTGAATTTGATTGGCTGCTCTCTCGGGAGGACTGTATATATAATATGGAAGGGACATATCTAGCCATGTGACCCCTGATGACGTCAGAGCGTGTTGATGAAACACGTTGGATATGGTCGTAGCGTGATACATCATTTACGCCTTCAGTGGAACGCAGGTGGAGTGCAGTTAGTGTCCCCTGCTTCCTTTGTTTTACTTCATTTATTTTCATCACTTTTTTGCCATGGAATTTGGGAAATTTTAAATAAATCTTTATGGACTTCACTATGGGAGCTTCCTCTCTTCTTCTTTACATCCCTGCATGGTTGTTTGAAGGTATGGTGAATTAATTTGATGGAAGCTGTCTTTTGGTGAGAAATCATCTTGAGAGATTCCATGTAACATGCGCATATGACCTCTGTAATGCGGGTCATCTCCTTCTGGTGAGTAGGGTGTGAAATAGATGTTGGTGGAGGGGCACACACAGTTAATTCTTTCTATACCTGTAACCAGCATTTGTATGCAGTTTGTACATAAACCACCATTGAACTTCTTAATACATTGCACATCTCTGCACTTTATTCATTGGAACTTTTTTGCACTTTGCACTTCTACTTGAATGAATTTTTTGCACTTGTTTATATGAATTTTATATGCATTTTCATGAATTTGTATTTTGAATCACATATAATTTTCAATTTGTGCCATTATATAGTGACCCCACAGTGCTCATTTATTCACATTGCACATTATGATATTACTATTTTATTATTTCAGGTACTTATATAGCGCCGCCAATTTACACAACGCTTTACATACACATTGTACATTCACATCAGTCCCTACCCTCAAGGAGCTTACAATCTAGGGTCCCTAACTCACATTCATACATACTAGGGCCAAATTTAGACAGGAACCAATTAACCTACCAGCATGTTTTTGAGGATATTTCATGTTTGCACATTTATTGGCAATCTCTAGCGGTTAGCCATATATTTGTTCATTTGCACATTCATCACAGGTTGAGAGCGCGGTTTTAAATAATCACTTTTCACTCTAGACAGGACATTGTGCCTGACACAATGTTCAGCTCTCAAATATTAGTAATAGGGAGTCCATTTGCGCAGGTAGGGGTATGTTTTCAGATCCTCCCTTCTTTTTTCATTCTAAAGATACGCTATTTATCTCGACCTCTGGGCCCAACCCTGTAACCAGTTTTCTCTCCAGGTCCAATGTCAATACACCATTATGTGTCTCTTGTGGTCTATTTTTGCTGTCCCGTTGTACCAAATATTGACCTGATTGCTGGTGAGTTAGGAAGGAAATGAAGACAAATTGGGTCATGCTTAAAAGTATTTTCATCCTAGAAATAATGACACTATCCAGCCACATTCTACATCTACCTTACAGAATGTATTGTGCTACGTTTTGCTGAGAAACTGAGAAATACAGGCAGATACTTATCCATCATGCCATACCATCATGGAGGTGTGTGAATGGCCCCAAATTTATTCTGCAGCAGGGCAACAACCCCAAACATACTGCCAAGGTCATTAAAAACTATCTTCAGGGGGGCGCATGCGCGGCGCGATGCAGGGCGGCGGCTTCTTCTAACAGCTCCGCGGCTGCTATCCGGGGGATCGGAAATTCCGGGGATTCATATCCAATCTACAAACCCCAAAAGTACCTACATCCCTGGCTGAATATCAGGTGCATGCCTGGAAGCAAAAAAGGACCGAAAAAACGCCGCTCTCAAAGCCATTTAACAACATATCTGCTCGTCGGCGCCTCGACAATCTTCTTCGGCGGCGGGACGTAGCGCGGCGCGTACGCGGGGGGACTTCTATCAAAAATTACTGGAACCGTCATACAAACCCCAACAACGGGACGACGTCTTATTTAAACCCCGGTAAGTGTGTGGAGGTACTACCATACCGTACTACCTATTCATAGACGGACATAAAGAGTCAAAGAGTCGTTTTGCATCGTGTTATGTAAGACATTCCATCTACATCTTACACCGACCTATCACAGTAATAAAGATCCTACTTTTATGAAAATTCGTACTGGGTTAAACAG
>BLSH010052297.1:188717-213967 GCA_018402905.1 Glandirana rugosa | reverse complement strand
GCTTCCGAGGATGTAATGCAGTAGGTACACTTTTTCACATTTTCTGGGAATGCAATTACGTTAAAGTGATTTGGAACTTAGCCAATAACAGGATTTCTAAATTTATGAATAGACAAACCACTTTAACTCCACAAATATGCTTACTGTTCCAATCCATACCAGACACCCCTACCCAATGCACAAGACTAATACATTCCCTATTTAGTGCTATTTTATGGATGATTGCATGCAACTGGAGGTCCTGTGACCTCCCATGGTCACAGGTTCTCCATAGAATGGATCAGGTCAGAATCACGGAACTTATTCACCACACCCTGCAAGACTCTCGACACATTCATAAAGAAAAGTGGTCTTACTGGGATATTATGTGACATGCTCATGATGTTATTTATACTGCATATTTGCATATTATCCTCCAACTATGAAACTATTATTACAGCTTTATTGTAAAACGCTATAAGTTTCTCACCACTTTTAAAGATATCTTGTATGTGATATTATCATTTTCACCTAATATGTCAATTAATTATGTAGCACATAATATGACACTGGTTTATGTATGTTACCTCCTTTATTTCCTTCCAATAAAAAACTTTTGAAAACAAAAAAAAAAAAAAACTATCTTCAGCATAAAAAAGAGCAAGAAGTCCTGGAAGTAACAGCTCAGCCTCTAGAGAGCCCCTATCTCAACATCATTGAGTCTGTCTGGGATTACATGAAGAGACAGAAGGATTTGTTGGCTCACTTTGCATTTTGTAAACTGATAAAAAATAAACAATTAACATTTTTAATGCATTCTTACTTAACAGTATTTTTTCAAACATGCCTAAAACTTTTGCATAGTACTGTAGCAGGATAAATACAAGAAACACTTAACTTGTAGCTTTTCTAGAGCAGACTTAATCTAGACACAAGTGATTCTTCATCTAAGATGGTTTATATTACATTGAAATCTGTTGATTAGATGGAATTATACTGTACACTCCATATTGAAAAATGAAAAGTATAATAGCAATTACTTAAGTGACCACTATAAAAAAAGTGACTGGAGTCTTTAAGGGCCCATCCAACTTATAATTCAGCATTAACTTAAATCGTCTGGTAAGTTTTTATATTTCTCAGAAAGATTTTTTGAAAAATCTATGCATTTATCTTACATTTACCAGGTAATTTTTCTGTGCCATTACATAGTGCCTTCTCTTGCTCTGTAGTAAATTTATATGGAGGTTGCAGTACAAGGAAAATATGTATTTTATTGGGGAGGAAAGTAGTTAGCCAAATCCTTGTAAAGTAACCTCTCTTTTTTGGGTGTTCCCAAAATGGTTGATTAAGTCCCTAAAGGTCCACCTAAAACTGAAATATAAGTTTTGAAGAAACAAATGATTTAAGCGGGATTGGGTGCTGACTTGAATGTATATAATTACAGACTCCTTAGAAAAAGAAAAAAAAGAAGGAGCTTATTCGCCAGTTTGGAGTTATTTATTACTAGCCTGTTTTTGTTGGTGTGCATAGCATCACTTTATTCCCTTTGTTAAAGCTCAGTTAACCTTTCAATTTTAATCAGCTAAATACATTCTAGGTGCATCAATACAAAAGATGTAAAAAG
Source organism: Glandirana rugosa (assembly GCA_018402905.1). Taxonomy (NCBI): domain Eukaryota; kingdom Metazoa; phylum Chordata; class Amphibia; order Anura; family Ranidae; genus Glandirana; species Glandirana rugosa. The sequence continues at coordinate 212,361 of BLSH010052297.1, read as the reverse complement.
TCCTACAGTTATGTTTCTTTCTAAGACAGCCACAGCCTGACCAAAAAGCCTGCCCCCTGCCAACATGTGGTAGAAAAGGACCCTTGCTCTCTTTGGGCAAGCAGTGGTCTTGCTCCTACTGAATACAGTTCCCTATTCAGCAAAGTTCCCAATTCAACAGAGGCTTTGCACATCTTTTCTTTTGAAGTGTATTTAGATTATTAAAACTGTTCAGGGTCTCCAAACTTTCTAAACAAAGGGCCAGTTTACTATTCTTCAGACTTTAGGGTGACTGGACTGTGGCCAGTGGGAATAGAAATTGTCCTGGTGTCAGTGGGAGTAAACAATTCATCTTCGGTATAAGGGGGAGGAATGCTGCCTGCCCCATTGTTGGTGTCAGTGGGAGGAATAGTGTCTCATCCTTGGTGTCAGTGAGAGGAATAGTGCCCCATCGTTGGTGTCAGTGGAAGGAATAGTGCCCCATTGTTGGTGTCAGTGGGAGGAATAGTGCTCCATCATTGATGTTAGTGAGAATAGTGCACCATCATTGGTGTCAGTGGGAAGAATAGTGCCCCATTGTTGGTGTCAGTGGGAGGAATAGTGCCCCATCATTGGTGTCAGAGGGAGGAATAATGTCCCATCATTGGTGTCAGTGGGAGGAATAGTTCCCCATCATTGGTGTCAATAGCAAGAATTATGCCCCATTGTTGGTGTCATGGGAAGAATAGTGCCCCATCACTGGTTTCAGTAGCAGGAATTATGCCCCGCTATTAATGTAAGTGGGAGAAATAGTGCCCCATCACTGGTTTAAGTAGCAGGAATTATGCCCCACTATTAATGTCAGTGGGAGAAATAGTGCCCCATCCTTGGTGTCAGTGAGAGGAATTGTGCCCCATTGTTGGTGTCAGTGGGAGCAATAGTGCCCCATTGTTGGTGTCAGTTGGAGGAATAGTGCCCCATTGTTGGTGTCAGTGGGAGGAATAGTGCCCCATTGTTGGTGTCAGTAGGAGGAATAGATCCCCGTTGTTCATGTCAGTGGGAGAAATAGAGCCCCATCACTGGTGTCAGTAGTGGGAATTATGCCCCACTGTTGGTGTCAGTGGGAGAAATAGTGTCCCATCATTGGTGTCAATAGCAGGAATTATGCCCCATTGTTGGTGTTAGTGGAAGGAATAGTGTTTTGTATCAGTGGAAGGAAAAGTGCTCCAAGGGCTGGATAAAGACAAGCAAAGGGCCACATCTGTCCCCCGGGCCACAGTTTGGAGACCACTGTCCTATAGGGTTGATTTACTAAAGGAGTAGAGACACTTAGGGAGATTAATTTTGGCAGAGCTTGGTAAAAACTCCGAACATGTGCTTACTTTGAATACCAAGTTATGTGATGAAAATTAAATACACAATTAAGAAACAATTGAGTACTGTCCGTGATACTTTTTTTATTTGCACTAACATACAATTTTTCAGGACAAGCTTTTGGGGTCCTCAAGGTCCAAGCAAGACTAATTCTGCTTGGAATATGGATAAATTATTACTGCTTGGATTTGGTATGGCTTGGAAGAAGGGGACATTCCCCTAAGGCCCCTTTCACACTAGTGGAGCCCGTTTTGACGGGCTCCGCTGCTCAGCGGGGATCCATCCGTTGATTCCCGCTGAGCCGTGCAGAGACTGATCTGTCAGAGCTCCATTCTCCTCTATGGAGGATCGGATGAACACGGACTGTCTGTCCCTGTTCATCTGATCCGATCCGCCAGACGGATGGAAAATAGGGTTTCCATCCGTCTGTTTTTGGCGGATCGGAGCGGATCGGGTGTCAGCGGACATGTCACCGCTGACATCCGTCACTCCATAGAGAGCAATGGAGCGTCCGTTCGGGTCCGCCTGAAAAACTGACAGGCGGGCCCGAACCATCCGCCCATGTGAAAGGGGCCTAAAGCTTGTCCTGCAAAATTGTTTGTTAGTGCAAATAAGAAAGAAGAAGAAAGTATCACCGCACCAACAGTACTCAATTGTTTCTGTTGCAAGTGCACTAATACAGCTACAATCACCTCATACAAGCTTAATGAAGTGAACACAGTTGCACCTTATTTAAAAAGATCAGGGAACATTTACTTTTCTAAGTGAACAGTTTTTACCCCTTTAGTAAATCAAAGTGTCTGTCTCAATTAATAAATATTGTTCAATAGTTGAATGATTTGCTAATGTCCATCTGTCATCTACTGTCTACAGCTAGTTTAATAATTTTATATGGTCAGTAAACTCCCGCGTGACCTTTAACAACCCTACAATATGCAGTGGGTATCAATTATTTTTATTGAGTTTGACATATTTTCACATTCAGTCTAGCAAGAGGTAAAATATCCACAATTCATGATCTCCTATTCTATTTTAGGTAAAACATTTGTATTTTGTCTGTTTGAGTAAATTAAGTATTTATGAACAGTCTGTTCTTTTGTCATTTAAATAATCTGTAATTTGGACAAGGTTATCTTCCATAGCATTTATTCATCATTAAAACAAACATAAAGCAGACTTGACATGTGAAAGCTGTACTATCTAGAACAGCCTGACGATTTTAACAAAATGTACATTGTTCAAAAGAGCTTTAATTATCTCTTCACTGCAATCTATAATGTATGTCATTAGTATCTTATGCTCAGCTATTTTAAATCTTAAAAAACTAAACACTTTTCAAGCAGTTGTAATCATTAGTTTTTATCTTGGAATTTGAATTTTTCTTTGCTTCCAGGGCTTGGTTATGTCAGTTTTCTCCATGATATATGGCTGTCAGTTTATAAGCAGGCCATTACATCTAATGAGCGCAAGCAATATATTAAAGTATATCTAAATTCAAAAACAAAAATGAGTTATATTGCAGCTTACAAGTCCTCAGATGGGGTAGCTGCACTCGTGTTCAGTCATTATTGTCTTTTTTTCACCTGGTATTTCTGCTACACTTTTTGATCTAGTGCTACAATGTTCACTCATAAAAGGATACGACTACAGATATCTTTGGCTATTCTCTTCTCTTCTCCATAACATAGAAGGATGTGATTCTGTGGCCTTTAGAGATAACTAGAATAATGTAACTGATATGAATGCAGCGCAGGTAGAGAGTTATCATCTCTGAAGATTTATGGGCAAGAGGTATTTTTACCATGTATCAAACAAATAACAAAATGCTTTCATTTGTATGAGAGATATACTTACCTAATCCTCCAATTCTCTCAGCACAAGACTAGTCCCTGCGACTCCTGCCCCCTTGCAGTCTGGCGGTCTTGTGGGTGGTGGACTGTTCCTGATGTCATCACGCCCATAGACCTGCTCTGGACATGAGAATATCAGGAACAGTCCACTGCTGGATCATGGGGGAGTGCCGTTTGCCGCTGAAGGGGAGGATCGGTTGAGTATACAGCTTTCTTCACTCCCCTGGACAAAATGAGCAGTTACACAATGCAGTGTGGGTACAGCCCCACTGCATGGAAAAACGTTTTTTTGTTGTTCGGAGCTGGCCTTTAATAAACCAAGAAGGACCAAATAAGAGAGGCTCATTGTTTGAGTTTATATCCTCTTTATCTTATGACTGGTTTATATGCTTTGTAAGGGGCATATGGAAAGATATGCACACATAAAGGGTCTTAAAGGGAATGTATAGTGGTTGTGTAACGTATTTTATTAAAGTAATCAAGATTAAAAAATAAAATAAAAAATGTTTTCCTGTTCTTGTTTTCTTGCATCTCCTTAGCTTCTTTGTTGTAAGTATTTGGTTGATTATGGAGCTCATTAGCTCAAGCTGAGGCTGATAAACACAAAATGTGTAAACTTTATAAAATTGATCCTTTGAAGTGGAACTTAACTCAAAAAATAAAGATTTGCTGTGTTATAGTTAACATTTGGAAATGTTAATTGTGTCTGGGCAGTACCCTGAAAAATTACATTTGGTACATCTGGGGTTCCTCCTGCAAAACAGCATTGCACTTTTTGAATGAGAAGGTGAATTGCCTTGGTACTCCTGTGCCTACAGACTGATAGCTGTATATCTGCAGTAAAGTGAAAGAGCCCTCGCGCTACTACTAAAGCAAAGATGTCTGAAGAGTCAGCTGCTGCAATACTGGGTATTAAACACAATAATACTGGGAAAAGATAGAGTGAATTCAGGTACTGCGCATACTGACACATGGGTGAATAAAAATCAAATGCAAATAATAATAAAGCAATAATACAATAATAAAGTGTGCCAATGTAGTTATTCAGTGTGTACAATATAGCAAAATATAATATCTGGCTTATTGCGCAAAAGTGATAGTCCAGACGCAATGAGTACGTCTTTTTAAAGTATATATATCTATATATCCTTGTGCCAAAGTGCGATGTGCTAGTGTGCATAGGTGAATAATTCCAATTATGTGAGTGATATCCGATAAAATAGGGATCGTTCTTCTTCGTCCTCTAGCGGAATGGGAAATGTGGATGCGTTGGGGACCCCCGGGCTCTTAAAACTCTTACCTTAGGTAACCTTCAAGTGCGCAATGGGTTAATCCTCCATAGATATCCCTGTTGGGTAGGATGATCCTCCTCTCCTCATAGAGCGTCTCCTTCGTGTCTGAACGTTATCAGTTGCTCTCCATGTAGTATGGGATATAACAATGGCGTGGGATTCCTCCTCAAACAGGCTGAGTTGTTCAGTGCCAACCATACCCTCCACTGGTTTAACTGCACTTGTACTCGGTCATAAAAGGGAATAAAAAAGTGCCCCCATAGTGTAGTAAGTTATATAAAACCAAGGTATTTATTATGTGACAAATGACTGCTTACATAAATAAAGTAAAATCAGGCTGCAAATACAAGTAGCATGAAAATGGTACAGGACCGCTCCTCACTGTGCTTCCAGTGTTAGTGTCAATCCGGCCACGTCCTACGCATTACGTCACGTCACATGACTTCATCAGGGTAACAGTGAGCAGCGGTCCTGTACCGTTTTCATGCTACTTGTATTTACAGCCTGATTTTACTTTATTTATGTAAGCAGGCATTTGTCACATAATAAATACCTTGGTTTTATATAACTTACTACACTATGGGGGCACTTTTTTATTCCCTTTTATGACCAAGTACAAGTCCAGTTAAACCAGTGGAGGGTAGGGTTGGCGCTGAACAACTCAGCCTGTTTGAGGAGGAATCCCACACCATTGTTATATCCCATACTACATGGAGAGCAACTGATAATGTTCAGACACGAAGGAGATGCTCTATGAGGAGAGGAGGATCATCCTACCCAGCAGGGATATCTATGGAGGATTAACCCATTGTGCACTTGAAGGTTACCTAAGGTAAGAGTTTTGAGAGCCCGGGGGTCCCCAACGCATCCACATTTCCCATTCCGCGGGAGGACGAAGAAGAACGATCCCTATTTTATCAGATATCACTCACATAATTGGAATTATTCACCTATGCACACTAGCACATCGCACTTTGGCACAAGGATATATATATATACTTTAAAAAGATGTACTCATTGCGTCTGGACTATCACTTTTGCGCAATAAGCCAGATATTATATTTTGCTATATTGTACACAATGAATAACTACATTGACACACTTTATTATTGTATTATTGCTTTATTATTATTTGCATTTGATTTTTATTCACCCATTTGTCAGTATGCGCAGTACCTGAATTCACTCTATCTTCTATATCTGCAGTGTAAGATCTAAAGCACTGCTGCCTTTGACTCGGGAGATTAAAGCCTCGTACACACGCTGCAATTGTCGTACGACCGCGCGTCCAATTTTTCCCAAAATCGGCTGTCCTTGATTTTGTCTAGCGTACTGACATTGGTAAAATTATCGTTCGACAAAGGCGAATGTAGTGACGTGCTACGAGCATATAAAGAGGAAGTTCAGATTTCGTGTGTATAAACGACTGAAAACTTCCGGCTCGTTCCTGGGTTCCAAACATTCTTGTTTGTACTTTCAACTTTTGTTTGTCCAACTTATGTACAGACAAGCCAAAAGTTGAATGTGGCCTTGTCGGCAGATAAAAATTTTCTAGTCGGCTCATCCAGCTTTTGTTGGATGATAAATGAAAATCAGCTGTCGAATGGAGCATACTAATGGTCAGATTATCGGACGACAGGCTGTCGTACCAAAATTTTCGGCCGATAATTGGACCGCGTGTACGGGCCTTTAGAGTGAGATGTGGTGATTTCACTACTGTGCTGCTCTCTGTTCTACTTGCTGGAGGCTGGGGCATGGCATAGAATGGTAAGTCAGTAAAGGGGAACAAACAGCTGCATAGAGACCACAGGCAATACTTCTGGCCAACCTTTTGCTTTCTTGCCTTTTTTCCAGAATTCAATTCCTCTTTAAGCTGCCCTGAGCAGTCTGGTTCCTTCATATGTTTCTGTACCTTTTACAGAGAGTTATTATTTTTTTTTATAATCCTTTTATTTATTTTTAGTGACACAAATAAGGAAAAATACAAAAACAATACATAGACTAACACAGACAATAGACACAACAATACACATCAGTACTCCTTAAGCCGGATATCAATACCCCAGTATAACCCTCGCCTTCTTTCAGCTTTGGTCAAAGAGAGTTATTATTATTGTCATATTTTGCTACTGCCAGTACTCCTACAGATTATAGTATTACCACGGGTTCAGAAGCACCTTGATCATGGTGTCTGGCTTCGACATATAAAACATTAATAAATGGAAGCAGCTGGAAATCTTAGCTTATGTTTGCTGGCTAGGCTGAAAAACACATGAAAGATACAGAATTAAATATCAATCCTATGTGTAGCACTACCCCAGCAGGGGCTGCTAGTAAGCAGCTCCCCTATTCCTGCACAGTCAACAAGCATTTTTCACTCACATCTGGACACAAGAAATCAGTCTCTGAGCTTGGTTTTGTTTTTTTTATTAGGGATAATAACTTGGATGGGGTAGAGGGGTTATGGGATGCCAAACATGCCAAAACAATGAAAGGGACAACTTCCTTCCTATGTACAAAGAAAAGATCCTGGACACCACCAGTCTGTAAGGATCAACATCAAAGAAAAATAGCACAGTATGTTGTAGACTACATGCAGGAGTATCTCTTCTCCTTTGTAGATTTGCTCCCAGCTCCACTGTCTGCAGGTACTACCAGCCCTTTTGGCTGCTTGTCTCCCAGCCCACCTGGCTGCTCTGAAGGTCTCCCAGGGTAAGGGATAGGAAGGGTTAAGCACAGTGCTGTCCTCATGAAAGCTTGGTACATGTGGCAGTCTCTCCCCTTGTGAATCCCAGGGTGTGCTGATGTACTCACTCCATCCTTTTTGCTCCCTCCTGCTCCTTAGGTAAGTGTTTTCCTCAAACTGTAATGCTGATAGCATCTTCCCAAGCCAGCCTGAGCCCAGCCAGGAGGCAGAGCCCCCTCAGACCCAGGGGTCCCTTATAGAAATGGAAACAAGCGCGCCAGACCTAAGCGCAGTAAATCAAAAACCACAGTTTATTAAAACAATAATGAGGATGGGTACTCACAAAGGAAGGAGCAAGGAAAAGCATAAATCCACCGACAGCCTCCTCAGCACTCCATCTTCCACCCAACTCCCCTGCTGGTATGGCTCCACCATATTTAAGGGCTGTGAATAGGAAAAAGATGGCAAATACCGCGCTATAGTCCTCAATAAAAGCAGCAGCCAATATACACAATTAGTATACCATCTAAGCAAACAAATAAAGGGCTGCACTAAATTTATAATGAAGTTGGTCTCAACACTGTAACAAAGGAGACCCAAGATAGTGCAAGAACCAAATGGGTAAAAATTGTAGATAGATATGCAAAATAAATTAAACGGCAAAATAAATTAAACGGCAAGGGTCCTTAAAAGTATCAGATGGAAATATTCAGTCCAAAATATACTGTCAAATTCATCCACACCAGGATCTTCATACACAGGCAAACATCTTGAAGCAATATATTTCACCAGAAGTGCTGAGTAAGCATGTTGTGTGAACCACCACCAACATAGGAGAGGCTTCCCAGATGGAAGGGTATAAATTGCCTGTGGCTTAACCCCAGCCTGGGGTGCAGGAATGTTCCCCGCAAACCTCCGCACAGGAGTCTTCCCAAATCGTAATTCGCTATGCAATCAGTCAGACGTGGCAAGGTTGCTCACATAAAAAACAAAAGACTCGCATAGCATAATACTGTATAGTAGGTTTAATAAGTAGCTAAAATAATACTCACATTCAACATTAATACATTACACAATAAGAAGCCAGCATTCCTGTCTCGCGGGTAAAATGTTCAGATAGCGGTGATGTCTGCGTGCCCTCCCGACGTACGTTTCGTCATCAACAGACAACAGACAAAGCGGAGTTTAAAAAATGACATAATTAAAATATTCGGGCTGCCATAATGAGAAACAGATAAGCCTAAATTGATTGATAGAGCTTACCCCAAAGAACTGAAAAAATGTTATTAAAATTATTATCACCTTCAAACTAGGATACAACAACACCTCGGATTGGGTTCACAAGTTTTAGATGGCAGAAAATATATTTCACACACTAAATTCAACATATAAAAAAGACATTGCTGGCGCAAGCCAAAGATATGTAAATAGACTCTCATATTCCAAAAACAATAAGAGAATAAAAAAGCATATAAAATATTCTGAAAAAGTATATACCATATATACTCGTGTATAAGTCGAGTTTTTCAGCACATTTTTTGTGCTGAAAAAGACCCCCCTCGACTTATACCAGAGTCAGTGTCTGTGGTGATCAGTAGTTTCACATTAAACAGAGCCGTGCTGCTTCTAAGAGCCGTTCTGTGCTTTGTAAGTGTGATTAAACACATTGGAATGCAGAGAATGCTGAGAGAGGTGTCAGATTCTCAGCTTGATGTCAGGAGGTGGGCGGGACAAGCTGATGTTAGCTGTTCAGTCCCGCCTACCTCCCGAACTCCGTGAAGAGCTGCAGCTCTCTCTCTGCATTCTCAGCATTCTCTGCATTCCAATGTGTTTAATCACACTTACAAAGCACAGAACAGCTCTTAGAAGCAGCACAGCTCTATTTAATGTGAAACTAAACTACCTTACTCATCCCTTATGTTTTCTGGCTACAGTCTCTGTGTCCTGGCATTAATATCCCTGTGTCCTGGCATTAAAATCCCTGTGTCCTGGCATTAAAATCCCTGTGTCCTGGCATTAAAATCCCTGTGTCCTGACACCCAATCCCTGTGTTCTGGCACCCAGTCCCTGTGTTCTGGCACCCTGTCCCTGTGTTCTGGTACCCTGTCCCTGTGTTCTGGCACCCTGTTCCTGTGTTCTGGCACCCTGTCCCTGTGTTCTGGCTCCCTGTCCCTGTGTTCTGGCTCCCTGTCCCTGTGTTCTGGCTGCTGCATTTTATACCCTAGGCTTATACGCGGGTCAATAAGTTTTCCCATATTTTTTGGGCAAAAGTAGGGGGGTCGGCTTATACACGGGTCGACTTATACACGAGTATATACGGTATGTACATTCTTACCAGACACAGCTGTTACACCTGTTAGTACCCCCCAATGTAAGATAGAGGATAACCCAATATTGCCACTTAACTCCCTCATTCTCTAAAAGGGGGAAGGGGATCCAAACCCCTACTGGAAATCTGACCATGTTCGAAAAATAGGAAGTCCTCAACCAGGTTATGTGCCTACTAAACCATGTATAGATGTTTGCCTGTGTATGAAGATCCTGGTGTGGATGAATTTGACAGTTTATTTGGGACTGAATTTTTCCATCTGATACTATTGAGGACCTTTGCCGTTTAATTTATTTTGCATATCTATCTACAATTTTTACCCACTTGGTTTTTGCACTATCTTGGGTCTCCTTTGTTACAGTGTTGAGACCGACTTCATTATAAATTTAGCGCAGCCCTTTGTTTGCTTAGATGGTATACTAATTGTGTATATTGGCTGCTGCTTTTATTGAGGACTATAGCACAGTATTTGCCATCTTTTTCCTATTCTCTGCATACAATTGATTTACTGCTGCTTCTGTCTATCTGTTAGTGATATTTTTTAATATTTTGGAAATTTTTAACTATTTTTGGTCCACCCACTATGGATATTTTTGAATATAGGGCCACAAGAGTTTTTAACCCAGAAGGGGTATTTGAGGTCTATAAAGAGGATGAAAATTACCTCAGTGGGATGTTTGTTAGATTAAAAAACCTTACCGTTTCAGAGACACATACACAGTGGGACATTGCTTATCTAGAAACATACATTAAAAACAATATGGTCCCTAGGAGTCTTAGGTGGGAGGTAACTCCACAGAAAGGGGAGGATAACCTGGAAGATTGGTTTAGGTATTTTAATACAGCAGGACTGAACTTGCTCCGGTTCCTCATAGAAAGGAAGGAGATCAAGCTGACCAAATTAGATGAGGAGATAAAAATCCTAAAGGACAGATTGATCCCCTGTAAGGACAATGAGGAGTATTCTAGTAGGTCTCAATTTCTTCTTAAACTATTAGAAAAAGAAGAAAGAGACCAAAAAATTAAAAAGAGGAAGAAATTTAATAGGGACTTGGCTGATTATCAAAATGCTCTAGTCTTTGAATGGCAAAATAAGTTACAGGGAGAGAACCAACAAACCCCCCTTGAGAACATGGAAGGTATAGAGTCTAACCAGTCGGGGACAGCAAACAGGGACCCATCATATGACCCTTATCAACGTGGGTGCCCCAACACACCCGGTAGAAGACCTTTTAATGGTAAGAATAAACCAAATTATCATTCCCCATATAGACAGAACAACAATAGAGGCCCTCCTGGCCCACAGGGGAGACCCTCTAATATTAGACCAGGGGGTACCAGTGGCTACAACTATGATGTTGGGGTTACCTGGTGACCGAGTGCTGGCCCCCCACATCGTGAGACTAATGCCCATTGGGGACCCAGGTATGAGGAACCCCAGTATGGGCATAACCGAGACCAGAGACCCCTTTATGGCAGAAATCCACCCCCACATAGGGGTAGAGGTCCAAATATGCCCAATAGACAAGGAGGGAACAAACAAATAGTCCCCTATAATTATCAGAATGATGGGGACTTTGATGTTAGTACTACAAATAGATTCTATCCCCTAAGGGACCTGATGGCATCGGAAGCTGGTAGGGAACCAAGAGCCTCTAACTCTGTGCAATCTATAGGAATAGAGGACAACCCCCCTGACACCCCACAAGGAGGGTCTGATATAAATTTTGTTGGACCCCTACCACAAGTGGGGGAGTCATCTCGCAACCCAGGGTGGGGTTTTATTTGGCTGGCCCAGGGTACGAAAAGGCCTGCAGATCCAGGATAGGAGTCAGAGGGGGGAGGCGACTGTGATCTAAAAAGACCCAAAATGTAATAGGAGCTGGGATTTTTAACCTAAGTTCGAAAGAACTCACTGATTCTGAAAAATTGCTTTGGATCTAGGTCTTAAATTTGCCCCCCCCAGAAACCTTCACAAGTTCGAAACATACATGGATGTGCATAAGTTTATAAGAAAGGTCAATATTAAGAGATATCTCATTTCAAACCCCATTAAAGAAAACAGGAGATGGTCTTCAGGATTCTCACATACAGGCCTAACAAATGCGTCTCTCTTTAACCCCCCTGGTTCTTTGGCTCCTTCTCTCAGGGTATTTAGAGATGTAGTCCTGAGAGATGTTGAACAATTAGAATTCAAAAAGGTACGTCTGAGGAAGGAGTTGCAAATGGGGCTTGACTCTTTGTGTGATAATAAAGATTTAATAATATGCCCAGCTGATAAGGGGGGAGGTATAGCTGTTTTGCAACACTAAGTGAGATAGGTAAGATTCAAACCAACAGAGAGCACAGCCATGGAGACCAAGCAAATTGAATTTTTTGAGGAGGAGGGGGTGATCAACTGTATCAAAGGCAGCAGAGTGGTCCAAAAGTAAGAGTATGGAATAATGACCGTTGGTTTTAGCTGTTAGTAAGTAATTTGTGAGTTTTAGGAGAGCAGTTTCTGTTGAGTGCTGTGGACGAAATCCAGACTGAAGGGGATCAAGAAGGTTATTTTCAGTGAGGTGGTCACTCAGTCGGTTATAGACTAAACGTTCAAGGATTTTGGAGGCAAAAGGGAGTAAGGAGATGGGTCTTCGGTTGTTAAGATTGGTGGGGTCCAGTGTTGGCCTTTTTTGGTATGAGAGTGACTAGTGCATATTTTAGAGGGTTGGGGAAGATGCCAGTAGAGAGGGAGAGGTTGAAGATATGAGTTAAAGAGTGTAGGATAGAGTCAGAGGGTGACTGTAGTATTTGAGAAGGAACGGGGTCCAGGGGACAGGAGGTTAGGTGGGCATTAGGGAGAAGTTTAGTGACTTCCTCTATAGTAGCTGGGTTAAATGAGAGTATTGATTGTGCAGGAGGACAAAGAGTGTGAGGTGAGTGAGAAATCAAAACAGCAGTATATTAAAGTGGAATCCCAGTAAAAACATTTTGTTTATGTAGCACTCGCCCTCAAAGGAGCCACTGAGAATATGCCCAGGCCTCCCTTACTAGAACAGAGACTGCCTGCCACAGACACAGTTCCATGCACACCAACAAAAAAGGCTTAGTTTAGGGGATGTATTTTTCTGGAATTTATTGCAGAAACTTGAACAAGAGGGGATTCAGGTGTTCAGGATAGTTCAAAATGACATCAGAACTCAACAGGAGAACAGTCTTCTAGCACAGATCCTTATAGCTGCAGGCACACATGAAAATCCCAAAACCAGATCTTATTCACAGTGTCCAAGGAGCTTACTGTCACCCAGTTTCTGCGGGGCACTCTTCAATCAGACTAAACGATCCTTCTCTAGACCACAGGACAGTGCCCTCCAGCAAGAAATCCTCCAGAAATCTTCTCCAGGCCCACAGCCTTGCTAGAGCTGAGGCCCCAAACTGCAGTTCTTGTTTCACACCAGCTGCATCCCAAGGGCAGCAGCCCCATGAGAACTGGATTCATCCTGGCAGAGGAAGAACACTCTGGAAAGGCCTCCCAAATATTTATCACCTGCCCCAGCTACCTTCTGGGCAGCGGCAGCCCATCCATAATCTACATGTGTGGCGCCATATGCATGCAATCCAATTGGGGGGGGGGGGTTAAGCACATGATTAGAGCCAGAGGCTCTAATAGGCTTCAAAAATGGTGGGCTCACCCCAATCCCACCCATTTGTGTGACAATAGTGAATTAATATTCACTATCGCCACACTGATCCTCCTCCCGGCCAATCAGGAAGCAGAATAAAGGGTTTTTTTCGGTGCCCCTATAAGCACCTAATATTTAACTGTGCCACATCCTATAGTTACAGGTACATAACAATGAAGAATAATGATGGACTTTAACGGCACGTAGAATTTTGTAAAAAATAACATTTATTGAATATCTTTAAAATCTGAAAACCACCATGGTATTATTAATCAAATAAAATCATGCTAGATGGACACAAAGTGGATACGCTTGTAATCACATTTACAGGACACAAAGTTTAGACTGATAAATGAATGCAATAGATAGCCATATATAGATGTCAGTCCTTTTAGTATTGTGGTACCACTTGTCCTTCTAATGATCAGCTCAACATGTTTCGCGACTCTTGATCACTTCTTCAGTAGCTTGATAATACCTATTATGATAGAAATACATGGATAAAATCTTTTTAAAAAAAATACAAACAACATCATGAATACACCATTACTATACTCTGCGTGTACCCCAAAAAGGAAACTCACTTGCTGTATGGTAGACGGCACCCAACGCTATACCCAGGCCACAGGACTGACAATCAGGAAGCGGGTCATGAGACCCATCACCCAATTGGCTGAAAGGATAGGCGATCCTATTGGACACCTAGGAGGAGGAGGGCAGAAGCCACCGTGATGCAGAAGAGGAGGAGAGGACACAAAAGTCGCTGCCCACCGCACGTAGGAGCCCACAACCCGCCTGTAGGAACCTGCAACCCGGCCGCTGCCCACCACCCAAAGGAGCCCACATGGGGTAAGTGAAAAAAAAACACCAACTGCCACTGCTTTTGGGCACCCCCTCTAGGGATTGGCCAAGGTATGATAAATATTCATAAATATAAAGTGATTGACCATCTTGCTCTTTCTTCTTCCACCCAGCCTGGGAAACCCTGACCAGACCAAAAAAACAGATCCTTCCTATACTAATTACAGGGGAGCCAAAAAAACTAAACACAGGGTGGTAGATTTAATTTTGGATAGAGTTAGGAGCGCTTGGAACCTTTTTCAGACATTATATGCTGTCTGCGTCTGTGTTGGGGAGATTCACCCTTACTTTTTTTCTACATTTTATAATGGTCACCAGAACAGGAGGTTAGGGAAAATTTAAAAATGAGAACATCTGCTGGGAAGAGTTTCTCTCATTTCCTGCTGCATCTCTAGGACAAGAAATAAAGAAAATTCCTCCCTGTAGGGACATTGAACATAAAACACTGACAAAAATTTTAAGTTCCAAACTATATCCATTATTACAACAAATGTTTCAGTTGGTCTTCCTCTTTATTTTAAAAGTCCCTACCCCCTTTATAGAAAAAAGACAGGAATATCTGAACCAGTGTACCTGAATAAGTACATCATGCTGCCTTTCCTTCTTCTTTAGGCTGCATTCACATCTCAGTGTATTGAATCGCGGGCAGATTTGCAGCGAATCTGCCCATGATTTGACAGCGCTGATATGTGAATGGGAAAACGTAAACCTACCTACCAAAGTAGCGCCTGAACTATTTTTGGGTGACATGCGCCCCATTATGCGTATTGCCGCGATTGCAGCACGCTTTATCGCCTGACAATCACAGCAGAACCGCACCATGTTTTGAGCGGTCATTCAAATGAATGTCATCTCAAATATGCGTCCCGCATTTTGCCATTCACCTATCAGCGCTGTCAAATCACGGGCAGATTCGCCGCAAATCTGCCCATGATTCAATACACTGAGATGTGAATGCAGCCTTAGTCCTTTTTCTAGTGCCCTGCTCCTGTGCCATCATATTGAACATATCTTTCTGGGATCAGATTGCAATGCATTCATACTATATGCGCAAGTTGGAGCGGTAGACATTGTGCGGCTCCTCTTGCACGTGTGTCGTACAACATTACAATTGTCTGTTTAGAAAAAAAAAAAACCTTCTCTCTCTTGTGAGATCTCAGGAGAAAGCTCTTTTTTTAAACAGAAGAATGTAATGTCATATGAGGCATTTGCTAGATGAGCTGCATGACCTCATTCACTCCATCTTGCACATGTGCAGTACAGCAATCCTAAAAGATCTCACAAGATCTCACAGATTAGGTACAAGATCTCTCTGAAGGCACTGATCACCTTGCCTTACTAGGGCCTTCAGGGAAACTAGGAAATGGAAACAAGAAAGGTAAGTAAATCAAAAAATGTAATTAAAAAAAATAACAGTGTTTGATTTTGCATCAGCATGCATCTCTCACGAATGCTAATGTGAATTTTAGTAAAAGGGAGGAAAGGTCTGCTTTAACCTGCACGCAGGTCAAATCAGACTGATGTGGGAGCATTGAGCGTTCCTGAGATCGGAAAGAAAGAGTCACTTAAACGCAGATCTGGAGCTGTAGTATTATGAACATGAGTGTGAGAACGATGTTCAGTTTGCGTGCAAAAAGTCATATTCAACTGTGTTAAAAGGCAGCGATGAGCCCACCACAGAAATCTCCTTAGCCACAGAGAACAAGAGTTTCAGCCATCAGTAAAAGCAGCCATATTACTTGGATCTGGCAGCACAGAAAAAGAGAAAGAATTAAGACAGGCAATTGCCATTATAACAGTTTTATGCCTAGAGTATATTTAGCTCCACAAATAAAACTTCTAACAAAGTTGCATTTTATAATCGCTTTGAGCTAATGGATTTTATCTTATCCCTAATCTCCCCAGAACTCATTTGAATACACAAATAACATCTAAAAGAAAGATACTTTAAAATTCAGTTACAATTGATCGTATTGTCTAGACCAGCATCAATCAACCACATTGATGTTTTGCTTATTAAATTAAATCTTAGTAATAATTAAAATTCTAATGACTCCAGAGCCAATACCTATAGCGGTGATGTGCCTGTGTCTCCTGGGTAAAGGGAAGTCTGACATGTTCACATATCAGTGTCCTGTTATATTGCCTGAATGGTTTTGATTTCAACACAGAGTACCACTTAAGCATACCTATACTGACCTAAAACCCAGAAAACTGACACTAGGATTTAAATGTACAAGTGCCTGTACATGTTTTTAGTAACCTGGTGTAGTGTTCATATATTTTTCCTGTCACTATTGACAGTTAAATTAAAATGCATAGTGCTGTTTTTTTTATATAATTCTTGAAATTGTTGTTGTCTGTATTTTTCAGGAGAAAAAAGACCATTTTGTACCAAGAGGAGAATATGTGTTGTAGGCAGGGGTTAATGTATTGCTCCTTTTAAAAAAGGTTTCCACTTCCTTCCTGGCAGCATCTTATATAATCTTGGGGAAGAGATCAGCTTAAAGTGTTACTAAACTCACAACAGTAAAATCTGTCTGTATGTGCAGCATAGAATGCTTGTTATACTCACTGTGGAACTTAAAGGGTTCATACTTTGCATTGTGTAAAAAGGCTCTTTGATCCTATATGGACAGATCCTCCTGCACATGCTCAGTTTGGTCTCTGTTGCTGGAGAGAACATTTCCTTGTTCTCAGAGATAGTCAGGCCACATGATATAGACATCAGACATGTGGGCGTGTATACAGGCTATAGTGGAAATTTTCTCCCACCTGAACACACAGCACAGCCAAAAAGGTATATAGTGGCAGTATTTTAATGTAAAAAGAAGATTTATAAGCTGTGGGCACTGTGGGGGGGGGGGGGGGGTGGGGGCAGATGAACTATTTTCATATTACTGGGTATAGCAACACTTTAAGGGCTCATGCACACTACAGCTCAAAGAAGCTCAATGAAGCAGCTCCTGCAGGCTTTTGAGTTTTTTTGAGCTCTTATTTTCTCTGCCTGGAAACTCCCCTTCATGTTAACCAATGTGTCTGTGCACACAATGGCTTTTTACAGTTACAGGTACAGTATCTCACAAAAGGGAGTACACCCCTCACATTTTTGTAAATATTTTATTATATGTTTTCATGTGGCAACACTGAAGAAATGGCACTTTGCTACAATGTAAAGTAGTGAGTGTACAGCTTGTATCACAGTGTAAATTTGCTGTCTCCTCAAAATAACTCAACACATAGCCATTAATGTCTAAACCGTTGGCAACAAAAGTGAGTACACCCCTAATTAAAAATGTCCAAATTGGGCCCAATTAGCCATTTTCCCTCCCTAGTGTCATGTGACTCATTCGTGTTAAAAGGTCTCAGGTGTGAATGGGGAGCAGGTGTGTTAAATTTGGTGTTATTGCTCTCACTCTCTCATACTGGTCACTGGAGGTTCAACATGGCACCTCATTGCAAAGAGCTCTCTGAGGATCTGAAAAAAAATATTGTTGCTCTACATAAAGATGGCCTAGGCTATAAGAAGATTGCCAAGACCCTAAAACTGAGCTGCAGCATGGTTGCCAAGACCATACAGAGATTTAACAGGACAGGTTCCACTCAGAACAGGCCTCGCCATGGTCAACCAAAGAAGTTGAGTGCACGTGCTCAGCGTCATATCCAGAGGTTGTCTTTGGGAAATAGACGTATGAGTGCTACCTGCATTGCTACAGAGGTTGAAGGGGTGGGGGGTCAGCCTGTCAGTGCTCAGACCATACACCACACACTGCATCAAATTGGTCTGCATGGCTGTCGTCCCAGAAGGAAGCCTCTTCCAAAGATGATGCACAAGAAATCCTGCAAACAGTTTGCTGAAGACAAGCAGACTAAGGACATAGATTATTGGAATCATGTCCTGTGGTCTGATGAGACCAAGATAAACTTATTTGGTTCAGATGATATCAAGCGTGTGTGGCGGCAAGCAGGTGAGGAGTACAAAGACAAGTTAAGCAAAGCTAGACTGAACATCTCATGAGAAACACACACTGAGTAGTAGAATTCTCTGGAACCAACTCTGTGCAAACTTGGTTGGACTAGTGGATTGGGGTAGATTGGGGAGCAGGAGCCCTTTCCTGTAATCACAAGAAAAACATTAGGTCTGATTCAAGAAGTTTCCCCAGCTGGAGGTTTGTCATTGCTACAGGTGACCAGGAGTTTGGTGAGTGGGTGTTCAGGACACTCTATGTTTCAGACACGCCATATGTGTATCTGTGTCCCAGAAGTGAAATTCTGCATGGGCTGTGGACTGTACGTATGGCCAGTGAATAGGCCTGTACAAGCCCAGTTTAGGCAGTCCCTGGTGGAAAGTATATTGGTTAAAGTTGTCACGTGTATAATACATTATATACTCTGTTCCTGTTCTGATATACTCATGAATGTCTAAGCTTATTAGTAAAGCACTATATAAGTATTTAGCCTCCCAGACTACACGACACAACACCTGTACTGCTGTATTATGCAGAGTTTGACTTAATCTATGAAGTCATAATTTGGCCTTCCCCTCTTCCACCTTCTGCACCTTGCTATTGATCCATCAATTTAATTGGTGGTTTTACTGACCGATGTTGAGGTATGGGGAGGCAGCAGGGTCTGTGATGGTAATTTTTTAATGTACAACTGAAGGCAGGACTTTTTTCCTAGTTTTTGATAGAGTTACACAGAGAGTATTGCTCTCTGTGCCCCAGAGCTTTACCCTCTTTATTTGTCCTGTTTATCATTATCACCGAAAGTGAAAGTTAAAAAATCCCAAATTTTGGGTTGTTTCCACAACAGGAATAGAGGGAAAATCTTGTAGGGGGGCATTAGCTCTGGTGGTCTTGGTGACAATCAGGGATTCCCTCATTGTCGAGAGATTTCCTCTCACGTCATGTTTTGGATATAGTACAGGAAGTAAAAGGAAGTCTCCCCACAGATGGGACACAGATGACCAATAAAACCTGACAGGGATTTTGAACCTCCCTTCCTTCATTCGAAATTCAAAAGTTTTGCCTTTAGTTAGACTTTATTAGAGTTTAGATTCATGTGATCCCAGGAATTCTAGAGCAGCAGTTCACATCCTCCTGGCTGAGGCCTCTTTCCTGCAGTGCTGCAATCCCTCCATCCTTGCTGCTGTGAGCCTAGCGTGGGGGGTGCACACTCACAGTGTCTAGGACGTTTTGGACTGTTGGGAAGTGCCAGTGTTTCTTTTCCACCTTCAGAAGTGGAGTGATAACACAGATTACAGCTTCAAAATGTTCACATAGACCGAGGGAGGCCTGGATAAGCTGCAAAATGTCCAACTGAATGTGACTAACTACTACTAGCTAAGAAGACAAAATCTGGTGCTTAAAAAAGACACCATGTACCCCTTTTGGATTGATGCGGACACAACTGTTTTTATAAAAAACGTTTACTATTTTATTACAAAGTTAAAAAGTTTTACATGACATAATAGATGTAAAGCGACAAGCATAATAAGTAAAAAGACCACATAGGCCAATGAACATATATGTATACCCAACATGCATTTGAACAAATTTCCGTGGCCATACCCAATAAAGTGGTGGTAGGACTGGTCCAGGGCTGTATCACGCGTGCAGACCTAACATTTTTCGGACTCCCATGAGTCATTCTTCAGAGGTATAAGCAATTGAATGGGTATAGTTTTCTACAAAACAAGAATATACACATTACTTGCTGTAGTAGTACTTATTTATAGAGTTGAGCGAACACCTGGACGTTCGGGTTCTGCGGGTCCAAACGAACTTTGGGAAAAAGTCTGAGTTCGGCACCGAACGTTGCCCGAACATTATCCCGGACCCCGAACCCCATTGAAGTCAATGGGGACCCAAACTTTTAGGCACAAAAATGGCTGTAACAAAGTCCTGGCAAGTGCTAGAGGGCTGCAAAAAGGAAGTAAAATGGGGGTAAGAGTAGGGCAAGTTCCCTACAAAAAAATGGGGATAGGGAAAATAAATTAAAATCAAATAAACTAGGAGATGATTTTTGAACAATAATGTGTCACTTACAGCTGCAGCTAGAACCTCTCCCTTTAGAACTAGGAGATGATTTTTGAACAATCATCTGTCCCTCTAAGCAGAACCCTCTACCTAGTGCAGTCAGATCGCTCAAAGCAGCAGTATGTGAAATCTCAAATTACTCCCACAATCTGATCGTTGTGTACGATTGTAACGATCGTTGTGTTAGGCAGGGTTTGATCTGCAATCTGTCACTCAAAGCAGCAGTATGTGAAATCTCAAATTACTCCCACAATCTGATCGTTGTGTACGATCGTAGCGATCGTTGTGTTATGCAGTTTCATCTGCAATCTGTCACTCAAAGCAGCAGTATGTGAAATCTCAAATTACTCCCACAATCTGATCGTTGTGCATGTTCGTAGCGATCGTTGTGTTATGCAGAGTTTCATCTGCAATCTGTCACTCAAAGCAGCAGTATGTGAAATCTCAGATTTCTGCAATCTGTCCCTCAGAGCAACAGTAGTAGTAATCTCAGGATGCAGGATCAGATGTTAAAATGTCTGCAATCTGTCCCTCACAAAACCGCCGGCAGCATCCTCTCCCTACACTAACCCAAGAGCATGTGACATGCAGCACTGTGACTCCAGCTTCATATAGAGGCTGGGTCACATGATGCACTGGCCAATCACAGCCATGCCATTAGTAGGCATGGCTGTGATGGCTTCTAAGGGCAAACCAGTGAAACGCTTGTTAATTGGCTGCCCTGCAGCTATTCAACATGCGTGATCAACTGCCAGAACCCAGAACCCGAACCCAAACTTTTTGTGAAACGTCCGTGTTCGGGTCCGGGTCCCGGACACCCAAAAGTTCGGAACGGACCCGAACGTTACAGTCCGGGTTCGCTCAACACTATTTATTTATCTTGCATTATAATAGTAGTTAGCCTTTTCATGTTAGAAAGATACATTTTAAGGAGAATCATATGGTATACTTACAGATAATTAAAAACATTGTTTCCACCAGGGTCATTCCCATCTACAGGTCTCAGCTGACTCAGAATGAAACCAGCAGAAAGGGGGAGCACTGAGCCTCCAAACAGATGTCCCGGATAGACTGAGGTTTTGGTATGCGGATAGTGAAGAGGAAGGGATGGAGACACCCACAGATCCGCAGACAAGGATCCACTACTACTACTAGCTATATCATAACCTAGATACAGGAGATCCTTCACAGACATACCAATAAGATTTCCATTTCCTGGAGTCAGGTCAGCTAAGAGGTGAATTCTGGAATCTAAGGGTTACTGTACTGTATACATAATTATCATTGCTCTTCACTGGAGCAATGATGATGTGCAAAATGAAAAAAAGTTTTGCCTATAGTTCTACTTTAATAGAGCAGCCTGACCCCCCGCATTACCGATCTCGGTAAAGAGCTTCAATCGGAAGCACTTTACCATATGATCAGCTGTGACCTATGAAGGCTGGTCACAGTGTAAACAGGAAAGCCGTTTATCGGCTTTTCCTGTACTCGGGTCTGCAGACCTGAGCGGTGGAGAGCCGATCTGCTGCTCTCCTGACAGGGGGGGTCTGTGCTGATGGCACAGACCCCCCTCAGATCGCCACCCTAGAGCACCAGGAAACCTGCCCAGGGACCACCAGGGATGTGCCCACCCAGGACCACCAGGGAGCCAACCAGAGACCGCCAAGGAGCCGATCAGGACCACCAGGGAGACCACCCTAGACCACCAGGTAAGGGGCATAGTGCCCAATATGGATTGCACTCAGTGCCACCTTCAGATGCCACCCTAGACCACCAGGGAAATGGCCCCTATCAGTGCATCTGCCCAGTAGTGCCCACCAGTGCCCATCATTGCTGAATATAAGAGCCTCATCATCAATGCCCATCAGTGCCACCTCATTAGTGCCAATCAGTACTGCCTCATCAGTGCCCATCAGTGATGGAGAAAATGTACTTGTTTACAAAGTTTTGTGACAGAAACAGAGAAAAAACATTTTTTTTTTTTGCAAAATTGTCTGTTTTTTTTCTATTTGTAGTGCATAAATATAAAACAGCAAGGGTGATCAAATACTCCCAAAAGAAAACTCTATTTGTGGGAACAAAATGATAAAAACTTTGTTCAGGTACACTGCGCAATTGTCATTCAAAATGCGACAGCGCTGAAAGGTGAAAATTGGTCTGGGCTGGAAGGGGGGTAAGTTCCTGGTATTGAAGGGGTTAAATGAACCAACTCATCACAACATATAAGATAACAATATATTTTGTTAATATCACATGAAACAATATACTGAAATAAATCCCCGTATTTCTATAAATCCCTTTCCAGCAAAAATTAGTAATCTCAATAATAGCTGTGTGTCATGGACGTTTTAGGCATATTGTGTTATATGATATTAGTAAAAGATATTTGTATCTTATATGATGTGTGGGTACCTTAAAAGTCTGCTATAAAGTAGAAATAAGAACAAACATTTGATGTTTTTAATGCATCTCTCCTCTGGTGACCTGTGACCCTCTCAATGAACCTGGAACTTGCTTCTGTCACCCAAGTTTTGTGACAGAATCAGAGAAAAATTTTTTTTTTCTAAATATTCGGTCTTTTTTTATTTGTAGCGCAAAAAATAAAAACCGCAGAGGTGATCAAATACCACCAAAAGAAAGCTCTATTTGTGGGAGCAAAATTACAAAAAAAATGTTTGGCTACAGCATCGCACGACCACGCAATTGTCATTCAAAGCGCAACAGCACTGAAAGCTGAAAATTGGTCTGGTAGTGTTTTAAGTGCCCGGTATTGAAGTGGTAAAACATTCACATCGTCATGTTGTCATGCCATGGAATGAGTTCCCAGAGAAAAGGGGGTCTCCGGGAGTTCATGCCATAGGCTTGACCCATAATGTATAAAATCACAGTTATATGACAGTGGTCAGTGGGAGGAATGTTCCTTACATTGGCAGTCAGTGGATAGAATTCTCCTTACATTGGTGGTCAGTGGATAGAATGCTCCTTACATTGGTGGTCAGCAGTGTTGCCAACCGTCCGTAAATTTACGGACAGCCAGTAAAAACAGGGCAGTTTTTGGGTGTCTGTAAAAGTCCGTAGCAGCCGAAAAGTGCCAGTAAAAACGGTGGCCATCGGCTCCGGTCAGAGCTGTGCATGTGCATTTACGGAAATTCCTGAGCGACGAGTGAGAAGATCCGATCCTGACCCTGAGACGAGTTGGACGTCCACTCCCTCCTGCTGCCAGCTAGTGCCTCTGCCCAGCCCATCCGCCCTCAAATGAGGTTACTGCATTTTCCCGGCACACCACCGCCAAGCGAGTCCTTAAAGGCATTTACGTGTACGTGTCGAGACTGGCCTCGGCTACCGGTGGCAAAAATGACCGTGAAAAGCCGACGATGCCTGAAAATGTCTGTGGGTTTTTGACGGGACAAAAATGACCGACAGGCATTTAAATGCCTGCCAACCGTTGTGACGACTGGTGGTTACATTCCTCGTAAGATAGGTGACTGGTGGTTACATTCCTCTTAAGATAGGTGACTGACGGTTACATTCCTTGTAAGGAGGGTGACTGGTGACAGTATATTGACACTAAAATATGTAATACCCAGTTCG
>BLSH010052297.1:147534-170508 GCA_018402905.1 Glandirana rugosa | reverse complement strand
TTTCTCGGAGTAGGTATTTATGGTGTTTTCTGAAGTTCGACAGTAACTACAATAGACAGTCTTAATACCGTGTATTGCCCCCTTTAACATCAATGACAGCTTGAAGTCTTTTGTGGTATTTATGGATGAGGCTCTTTATCTTCTCAGATGGTAAAGCTGCCCATTCCTCTTGGCAAAAAGCCTCCAGTTCCTGGAAATTCTTGGGCTGTCTTGCATGAACTGCACGTTTGAGATCTCCCCAGAGTGGCTCAATGATATTGAGGTCAGGAGACTGATATGGCCACTCCAGAACCTTCCCTTTATTCTGATGTAGTCAATGACAGGCCGACTTGGCCTTGTGTTTTGGATCGTTGTCAGGTTGGAATGTCCAAGTACGTCCCATGTGCAGCTTCCTGGCTGATGAATGCAAATGTTCCTCCAGTATTTTTTGATAACATACTGCATTCATCTTGCCATCAATTTTGACCAAATGTCCGGTGCGTTTGTAGCTCACACATCCCCAAAACATCAGCGATCCACAGGCCTCTTTAAATGTAGCGTTTATGGTTGTGGCCAAAAAGCTCAATTTTTGTCTCATCACTCCAAATGGCTTTGTGCCAGAAGGTTTGAGGCTTGTCTCTGTGCTGTTTGGCATATTGTAAGTGGGATACTTTGTGGCATGTGCGTAGTGATGGCTTTCTTCTTGTGACTCGACCATGCAGCTCATCTTTCTTCTGGAGTCCTGCAGTTATTTGTGGGTTTTTCTTTGCATCCTGAACAATTTTCCTGGCAGCTGTGGATGAAATTTTAGTTGGTCTACCTGACCGTGGTTTGGTTTCAACAGAACCCCTCATTTTCTACTTCTTGATTAGAGTTTGAACATTGCTAATTGGCATGCTCAATTCCTTGGATATCTTTTTATATCCCTTTCCTGTTTTATGCAGTTCAACTACCTTTTCCCACAGATCCTTTGACAAATCTTTTGCTTTCCCCATGACTCAGAATCCAGAAACTTCAGTGCAGCACTGGATGAAAGATGCAAGGGTTTGTCAGGAGTCCAGAAACTCATTGACCGTTTATACACGCATACTAATTACAAGCAAACAGATCACAGGTGAGGATGGTTACCTTTAATAGCCATTCAAACCCCTTTGTGTCAACTTGTGTGCATGTTATTAGGCCAAAATCACCAGGGTATGTAAACGTTTGATCATGGTCATTTGGGTAGTTATGATTTCAAAAGAGTAAACACAGTTGATTGATAATAAATGGCTTCAGTCAAACACTAACCATGAGTGAAAGAAATAGTTTTGTGTTCTCATTCATACTCTGAAAAATGGCCAAGAAATCCTAAATTTTGCCAGGGTATGTAAACTTATGAGCACAACTGTATATCCTAAGAATCAACACATCAAGAGTATCAACTATAGCATGAATCAGCACTTGCTATCCCTTCGTGTCCATCTTTACCTCTAGGAGCTCAAAACTAAGAGATTTATGGACAAGGATACTCACCCCCCAGGCATATCCTGAGTAGGTAGTGTGATAGTGGTGCCCTACCCATGTTTTTTTTAACCCAAGGACTCTACCACCCATTAAATGGGTCTCTTGTAATATAAATATATGGGGACTATACTTTTTAAGGTAGGCAAAGACCAACGATCATTTGATCTTATCATTAAGTCCTGTAACATTCCAGGACAAGAGGTTCAAAGGGGCCATATCGAAAATAGGTAAAATTTCCCCTTTCTTATATCCGTAGATAGAAGGATATAAGTGTCACAGATCCCGGTAAAATCGGATAAATTAGCCCATCAGATGCAGAGCTCTCCTGACCCCCGTCGTCCTATCAGTCCGCCATCTTGATCACGCCCCCCATACAGATCTTTCTTACACAAGTTAGTCAGAATAAGTGTCAGGAGGGAGGAGGGAGCATTTTTATATGTACTTAGGTTGTGCATGGAATTCTACTTTAAGATAATTCAGTGTGTTACTATAAAAAAAAACAAAAACACACAAACAATTTCACCAAACTGCTGAGCTACAGGATATTTGCACAAAAATTGAGGGCCCAAACGTTATTTCTTACAAAAGTACAATTTTTTATAGATTTTGGATTTGTTGTGGCTGCTTCTTCCACTGTTTAGTATAGGCCTGCTACGGCTGGATAAAAAAAATAAATCTAGTTTGATATTTTGTGTTTGACAGAAACACGGCAAAACGTAAAGTGTTACTAAACCCACTACAGTAAAATCAATCTGTATATGCAGTAAAGCATGCTTGTCATGCTCACTGTGGAACCAAAGGAGTGAATATACTGCATTGTGTAAAAAGTCTGTTTGATCCTGTCTTCTCTGATCCTCCTTTTCTTCCACTGTCTTCAACCCATCTCCATATAGAACAGAACTATGCAGTGCATACCAGTTCATTATGAAATACCTTGGAATGCAGCTGTTGCAGCGGTCTAGGCACAACGCTGTGACAGGCGACATGCATCTTCCTGGTCTACGGCTCCGTCCAATCACAGCGCTGTGATTGGCGGAGCAATGCTGACGTCACGGGAGCCGTCATTTACAGCACGTCAACAGAAAAAAACGACACCCTGGGCTACCCAGGGTGCCGATTCTTCAGTGCGCATGTGTTGATGACGTCGGCACATGCAGATACAGGGAATATCTCCTAAACCGTACAAGTTTAGGATATATTCCCAGGACCACCAGGAAAGCCTTATTACAGGCTTACCTGTAGTTTAAAGTGGTTGTCATGAGTTGACAACCACTTTAATGAAGTCTCTAGCCCTGCATCTGCATAGACTTACTCCTACTATTGTGGCCACAGTCTATAGTCCACCTAAACCCAACAATGACTTTATATATGAGTTTTACGCTCTGATCACCCATCTTTGTTCACTCTCCCCTAACGTAATTATGTTAGGAGATTTTTATATACACATGGTCAATAACAACAATGCTCTTACAAATGATTTTACATCTTGCCTTGATAGTTTTGGTTCACATCAATATATCAATTTTTCTACCTGCTCTAAAGGTCATGTCCTGGACTTGGTCTGCTGCTCTGGTGTTGCTCCATCTGATGTTACTGCAGATGATCTACCCATCTCAGATCACAAGTTACTATCATTAAGGTCAACCTTTCATTATCCAAAACGACTCTGCCATGGGTCATTTCATTTCGGAATATTAAGGACATTGATTTTGTTGCTCTCTCCAGTGGTATCAATTGCTTCCCCAGCAAATTATTATTAGTATTATTATTATACAGGATTTATATAGTGCCAACAGTTTGCACAGCACTTTACAATATAAAGAGAGACAACACAGCAACAGTCCAAATCAAAACAAGAGGGTTAGAGGGGCCCTGCTCCTGCGAGCTTACAATCTAAGAGGGAGGGGCTGGTCAAACAAAAGGTAGGGACTGTGAGGGATGAACTCATGAAGGGAGTAGAAGATTCCGTTGTTAGCTGGAGGCAGGATAAGCCTCCCTGAAGAGATGAGTTTTCAGGGATCACCTAAAAGTGAACAGAGTAGGAGATAGGTGGACAGATTGGGGTAGAGAGTTCCAGAGGATGGGAGAGGCTCTGGAAAAGTCCTGGAGATGAGCATGGGAGGAGGAGACAAGGGAGCTAGAGAGCAGAAGGTCTTGGGAGGAGCGAAGAGGGCGGTTTGGGTGATACTTGCAGATAAGATTGGTGATGTAGCTTTGGGCAGAATTGTAAATGGCTTTTTATGTTAGGGTTAGAGTTTTGAATTTTATTCGTTGGGCAGTGGGAAGCCAGTGGAGGGATTGGCAGAGAGGAGTGGCGGACACTGAATGGTTGGTAGAGTGGATGAGTCTGGCAGCGGCATTCATGATAGGTTGAAGAGGGGATAGCTTGTGGAAAGGTAGGGCAATTAAGAGGGAGTTACAATAGTCAAGGCGAGCGATAACAAGGGAGTGAATAAGTTGCTTAGTGGTGTCGATGGTTAGGAAGGGGCGTATTTTGGAGATGTTTCTGAGGTGAAGTCTGCACAAATTGGATAGTGATTGAATTTGGGGCTGAAAGGACAGGTCAGGGTCTAGGATTGCTCCTAGTACCTTGGCATGAGGGGAGGGACTGATAGTCCTATTATTGATCTGGATGGAGAAGTCAGGGGGAGGGGCATGGGCTGGAGGAAAAATTATGAGCTCAGTTTTAGAAAGATTGAGTTTGAGGAAGTGGTGTGACATCCAAGCTGATATGTCAGTTAGTGAGTTAGCAATGCGAGACAAGACTGAAGGAGTGAGGTGAGGAGCAGAGATATAGATTTGTGTGTCGTCAGCATAGTGGTGGTATTGAAACCATGGGAGTTTATTAACAGACCAAGGGAGGAGATGTAAATGGAGAAGAGAAGGGGTCTGAGGACAGTAGCTCAAGTATTAATGATGAGGGTGACAAAGTAGGTTTGTTTGGCAGCATGGAGGGGGCAATTGTATTTTAATAAGGCAGATTTATATTGGGTGAATGCATGCTGGGATTTGGTTTTACGTCACGCTCACTCCAGTGCACAGCTATGCCTCTTAAGGTTTCTGGTGTCATCGGTCTGCGAAGGTTGTAATGGTCGGGGGCTGACATTTTGTGTAGTGAGAGGAGCAAGAGAATCCAGTGAGGATGAAAGTGAACTGTTGTAGATAGAGGTGGCCAGGGCAGGGCAAGACAGGGCTGAGATTTTGTCATGGAGGTGGTCAGTTGCAGAGAAGAAAAGAGAAGGAATAAAGTGGCAAAGGTTTCTGCAAGTAATTGTTTTCTGCTTGGTGAGACAAGTGGTTGGAGACAAGCACATTGTGAACGTGATGAGGTTGTGGTCAGAGAGAGGAACGAGGGTGTTGGTGAGGTTGTAGGGGGTGGAAAGATTGGAGAAGACAAGGTCAAAGGTATTACCATCTGAGTGAGTGGGGGACTGTGTCCATTGTGTAAGGTCAAAGAATGAGGTTAAGTTGAAAAGTTAGGATACAGCTGGGCTGTTAATATTGGCAGGGATGTTGAAATCAAGGATAATAGTGGGTAATGTGGAGGAGAGAAAGTATGGTAGCCAGGCAGAAAAGTCATCAAGGAAGCGTGACACTGGTCCAGGAAGCCGATAGATCACTACGATCCTTAGAGAAATGGGAGAAAACAGAAAAAATACAATGTGTCTCAAAAGAAGAGAAGGATAGAGAGGGAGGGGTAGCCAGGACTTGAAAGCTGCTCAGTGGGGATAGAAGCAAACCAACTTCACCTCCTTTCCATCCACTGGGTCTGGGTGAGTGAGTCCAGTGGAGGCCTCCATGGGAGAGGGCTGCGTGCGAGGCAGAATCTGACTCTTGAAGCCATGTTGCTATGATTGCAAGAAGGTTAAGGGAGTGGGAGACAAAAAGGTCATGGACAGAAGTGAGCTTATTGCAGACAGAGTGGGCATTCCAGAGGGCACATGAGAAGGTAGGGGTGGTTGTTGGGAGAAGGGGGATCGAGATAAGATTGAGAAGATTGCTGCTGATGCTGGAGGAAGGAGGGTGCCGGGTGTGGGGGTGAGATACAGGAGGACCGCGATTAGGGGAGATATCCCCAGAGGTTAGCAGAAGAAGGGGGGTGAGGAAAATAAGATGGGAGTAGGATGTGTATGAGTGCACGTACTTTCCTGTCCTTGTGTGATGGTCAGCAGGTGGGTTAAGTATTAGCAGGAGGTGATGAGAACAGTAGTAGCGAGAGGGTAGAAGTGATGGTGATATGTACAAGTTTTTGGGTGAAGAAGAGGGGAAAAGAAGTGAGAATTTGAAAGCAGAGGATACTAGTATGAGATGGCAGAGCAGAGGGGACATATTAAGGAGTGGTAGGGATAGGTTTCAGACTTGCAGGATGCCTTCCAAGGTGGTGGTTTGTGGTCAGTCCAGAGTGGAGCAGAGTTCTTTGTGGTCTTTTCTTGCTGCTTTCGTTTTCCTGCTTTAGTTAAACTGTTGTGTTCAACTGCTTATTACTCCTGCAGAAAAATTACTCATGCCAGCAAAAATTACTTTGCCTAAACCCCCTGTCTCTGACTTCCCCCATTGACACAACTCAATTTATACAGAGATGATCAAATGAGAAAATATTCCACACCCCCAATTAGGGACTGATAAGGAACACATGAAATCGGGGGAGGAATGGTCGGAAAAACACAGGCCACAGTCTGCTGGTGAGAATCCATCATTAACAAATGGCTAAGTTGCAAATAAAAACTTAGATGCAGCTATAGCAGAGATTTTTCAAAGCAGTGAGACTGTTTGAATTGCTTGAGAGAGAGTTGCATACCCCAGTTATAGCAGATATTTTTCAAACCAGAGACAGTTTTGAATTGCTTGAGAGAGAGTTGCATACCTGCGAAGAAGAAGAAAAGGTGATGAGATGATGAGAGAACATACTGCTGTGTTCAACTGCTTATTACTCCTGCAGAAAAATGACTCATGCCAGCAAAAATTACTCTGCCTAAACCACCTGTCTCTCAGAGCATAAACTCTTTATCCACTCCTGATCAAATGGTTTCCCATTATGATGAACTTGACAGTCTTCTAAATACTCTGGCACCCTTAAAATCCCAGACTGTCTCTTTCACCCACTCAGCACTATAGTACACAACACCAGAACTACACCATCTAAAAGCAAAAGACCATCAACTGGAACACCTCTACAAGAAAACTGGACTCATTAATCACAAAGAACAGAATGATAACCATATGTCTGCACCATATTTCTGCATATGTCCGCAGCAAAATCAACCTACATTACACAC
This sequence comes from Glandirana rugosa, assembly GCA_018402905.1. Taxonomy (NCBI): domain Eukaryota; kingdom Metazoa; phylum Chordata; class Amphibia; order Anura; family Ranidae; genus Glandirana; species Glandirana rugosa. The sequence continues at coordinate 163,747 of BLSH010052297.1, read as the reverse complement.
TTAATTAGTTCAGGTAAAGGTGGCACTACGGCCCTATTTTCTGTAGTTAATAACATATCTAAGCCACCAGACTTTTTCCGCCTTATCACTGTACAACTTATTTTTGTAACTCTCTAATGACATTTTTCAACACCAAAGTTGAACATTTTCACAAACAAATGATTCTGAACCCCTCCTACTGTCTGCTTTCTCCAGCTCTCCCTGCTCCTCTCTTTTGTTCTTTCTCAAACTTTAAACTTCCTTCTGTTGCCAAAATAACTACCCTTATTCAGAAAGCTAAGTTCTCTACTTGTCAGTTAGATCCTCTCCCTACTGCCCTGATTAACCACTTGCCGATCAGCTGTGGCAGGTCGGCTCTCCTGCGCGAACCGACGTACCTGTACGTTGGTCCGTGCATGTGAGATTGGGCGGACTCGATGTCTGCTGGCCACCAGCGATCATTGTGTACAGAGGCAGAACGGGGATCTGCCTATGTAAATAAGGCGGATCCCCGTTCAGACAGGGGGCATGTCAGAGATCTGCTTTTCCCAGTGATCGGCAACAGTGATGTCTGTCATGTCCCTAGCAGCCCATCCCCCCTACAGTTAGAACACACCCAGGGAACACACTTAACACCTTGATCGTCCCCTAGTGTAAACCCTTTCCCTGCCAGTGTAATTTATACATTGATCAGTGCATTTTCATATCACCGATCAATGTAATAATGTCACTGGTTCCCATAAAGTGTTATTTGGGGTCAGATTTGTCTGCTGCAATGTTACAGTCCCGCTAAAAATCACAGATGGCCACCATTACCAGTACAAAAAAAATAAAAATAAATAAAAGTCCATTTAATCTATCCCATAGTTTGTAGAAACGATAACTTTTGTGAAAACCAATCAATATATGCTTATTGCGATTTTTTTACCAAAAATATGTAGAAGAATATATATCGGCCTAAACTGATGAATACATTTGTTTTTTTTACATTTTTTTGCATATTTATTATAGCAAAAAGTAAAAAATATTGTGTTTTTTTCAAAACTGTTGTTCTTTTTTTGTTTATAGTACAAAAAATAAAAAATGCAGAGATGATCAAATACCACCAAAAGAAAGCTCTACTTATGGGGAAAAAGGGCATATATTTTGTTTGGGTACAACGTCGCACGACCGTGCTATTGTCAGTTAAAGTGAAGCAGTGCTGTATCACAAAAAAATGGCCTGGTCATGAAGGGGGTAAATCCTTCCAGTTCTTAAAGCGGAGTTCCACCCAAAAGTGAAACTTCCACTGGCAACTCATGCATGCGCAGTAGGGACCCAGCAGTGAAGCCAAACGGCTACATGTCCGGGTTCCCTTACCCTCGATGGCGGCGGCAGCACTCGTCCACCAATCCGAAGATCGGTGGGCGTGCCGACATCGCTGGACCCAAGGACAGGTTAGTGTCCTAAAGTTAAAAGTCAGCAGCTACTGTATGTGTAGCTGATGACTTTTAATTTTTAAAGGGGTGGCGGCGGACCTCCGCTTTATGTGGTTAAAGCTTGTCTATCCTCTCTGTCCTCCATAATAACTTATATCATACATTCAACTCCCACCTCTGGTATTGCTCCCTCGTCTTTCAAAACAGCTGTAATAATGTAAACTTAAGAAACCTAGTGCAGATCCCAATGACTTCAGTAACCTTCGGCTAATCTCAGGTCTATACTTACTATACTGACTCTGACCTATTCAATCAATTTCTGTCTGGTTTCGGTCCACTATATAGCACTGAAACTGCCTTAGTAAAAATCACAAATGATCTCCACATTGCAGTTGCCTCTGGTCTCATAATTATCCTCACCCTTTTCGATCTGAGTGCGAACTTTGATACCATTTCTCATAACATCCTCCTTGACAGATTAGCTTCTATTGGATTTAGTGATACACCCCTGAACTGGTTCAAATCTTATCTCTCTGGCCGTACTCAATTCATCCAACCTAAATCTTTCAAATCTCAACCACCTCTACTCTCTACTGGTGTGCCCCAGGGTCATGTCCTGTGGCCTCTTTTGTTCATAATCTATCTTCTTCCATTTGGTCTCAAATTTCATAAATTTAACAACCACCTTCATTGTTATGCAGATGACACCCAGCTCTACCTGTCCACTACACCTACTACCACCCTTCCATCCAAATCCCTTACCGGCTGTTTACAGGGGATTCAATCATGGCTCTCTTCTCAAATTAAACAGTGATAACACTGAAGATCACCTCATTGCCACTCAATCCACCCTGACAAATCTTAACAGTTTTTCAGTTAATATTGATAACTTCACAGTCTTTCCCTGCCCTCAGGTAAAGAGTCTGGGTTGCATCATAGACAGTACACTATCTTTCCAAGCCCACATCAGTAATGTTACTTGGTCAGCATATTTCCATCTACACAAGATCAATCGCCTCTGTCCATTCCTCACACCCAACAGCACTGGCATTCTTGTTCACAATCTGGTCACTTCCCACATAGATTATTGCACTTTACTTAATTTTGGTCTCCCTCTCAAGTCCCTCCATAAATTACAACTGGTTCAGAACTTTGCTGCCTGCATCATCACCAGAACCCCCTCTTTGAATCAGATCACTCCTGTTCCTCAGCACCCTCACTGGCTTCTGATCAAATATCGTACTGATTTCAAGTTTTGGTTACTTACCTTTACATTCACAACCTCACTCCTCTGTATCTTTCTGAACTCTTGCATATCAACAGAATCTCCTGCACTCTCAGGTCTTCTTCTTTCATCCATCCCAATGTTCCATCCGCACGCTTCACCACTACGGAACTGAGAGCCTGCCTCTTGATATCTGCAACATTGATTTCCTACCCATCTTCAAATCATGTCTCAAAACTCATCTCTTTAAACTAGCACATTCTGTCTTTTTGTAAATTATTGTTTATGGAATGTATATTCATTTTATTTATATATTTTTGTTGCTCTGTTGTTACACTTATAAGGTGGCCTTGGGTGTTCTGAAAGACCCCTATAAATAAATTGTATTATTATTATTATTATTATTAATAAAAAAAAAAAATCGGGCCCGGGCAGTTTGTATCACATGCCCTAGCACATTATGAAAGACTTACCTGAAAACGAAGCCTTCCAGCGGCGTGCTGCCACCACTGAAGGCGCTTCCATCTTCACCCGGTCTTCTTTGCGGGTTCATGGGATTTGGCTATGTGATTGGCCAAGCTGGCGATGACATCACTCCAGCGCATGCACGTGGGAGTCATTGTTTATGGCGTGGCTCTGAAGGAACGGCATGGGTATGCCATTCCTTCAGAACGCATGTGTCGATAACATCCCTGGCTGCATCTAAAGCAAATACCTCCTAAATGGTGCATGTTTAGGAGACATTTACAGTACCTAAGGGTAAGCCTTATTATTATTATACAGGATTTATATAGCGCCAACAGTTTGCGCAGCGCTTTACAATATGAGGGCTGGCAGTACAGTTACAATACAATACAGGAGGAATCGGAGGGCCCTGCTCGTTCGAGCTTACAATCTAGAAGGGAGGGTCAAGTGAATCAAAAGGTAATAACTGTGGGGGATGAACTGATGAAGAAAATGAAAAAACATTTGTTAGGTGTGGGTAGAATACGTTTCTCTGAAGAGGAGGGTTTTCATGGATCGTCTAAAAGCTAGCAGAGTAGGAGATACTCGGACAGGTTGGGGTAAGGAGTTCCATAGGATTGGAGAGGCTCTGGAAAAGTCCTGGAGGCGAGCAAAGGAGGAGGTGACGAGGGAGCTAGAGGGCAGGAGGTCTTGAGAGGAACGAAGAGAACGATTATTATAATACAGGATTTATATAGCGCCGACAGTTTGCGCAGCGCTTTACAATATTAGGGCAGACAGTACAATTACAATACAATTCAATACAGGAGGAATCAGAGGAGCCTGCTCGTTAGAGCTTACAATCTAGGAGGGAGAGTTAAATGAAAAGGGCAGTAAACTGTGGGGGATGAGCTGATTGAGAAAAAAGGAGTGTAGTTATTAGGTGGTGGCAGGATAGGCTTCCCTGAAGAGAAAAGTTTTCAGGGATCGCTTGACGGTGGATAGATTTGGGGACATTCTGACCGATTGGGGTAGGGAGTTCCAGAGGATGGGAGAGGCTCGGGAGAAGTCTTGGAGGCGAGTATGAGAGGAGGTGATGAGGGAGCTGGAGAGCAGGAGGTCTTGTGAGGAGCGAAGAGGACGGTTAGGTTGGTATTTTGAGACAAGGTTGGTGATGTAGCTGGGAGCAGAGTTGTGGATGGCTTTGTAGCTGATTGTTAGTATTTTAAATTTAATTCGTTGGGCGAGTGGCAGCCAATGGAGGGATTGGCAGAGGGGGGTGGCAGACGTTGAGCAGTTTGTAAGGTGGATGAGTCTGGCAGCGGCATTCATGATGGGCTGGAGAGGGGCTAGTCTATTTAAAGGTAGACCAGTGAGGAGGGAGTTGCAGTAGTCGAGACGAGAGATGACCAGGGAGTGAATCAGGAGCTTTGTGGTTTCATTGGTTAGGAAGGGACGTATTTTAGAGATGTTGCGGAGATTGAGGCGGCAAGCCTTAGAAAGTGATTGGATGTGGGGCCAAAAGGAGAGTTAAGAGTCCAGGATAACACCAAGCACCCTGACATGTGGGGATGGGTCAATGGTTGTGCCATTGCTCTTGACAGAGAAGTCGGGGGAACTGGAACGTGGGGAAGGAAATATTATGAGTTCAGTTTTGGACAAATTGAGTTTAAGAAAGTGGTGGGACATCCAGGCAGATATGTCTGTTAATAAGCTAGTGATACGTGAGGAGACTGATGGGGTGAGTTGGGGGGTGGAGAGGTAGATTTGGGTATCGTTAGCGTAGAAATGATATTGAAAGCCATGGGAGGCTATCAGCTGACCCAGGGAAGAGGTGTATATTGAAAATAAGAGGGGTCCAAGAACGGAACCTTGGGGGACCCCAACAGAGAAGGGAAGAGGAGAGGAGGAGGTAGAATTGTAGGTTACGCTGAAAGTGCGATGGGATAGGTAGGACGAGAGCCACTGAAGAGCACAGTCACGAAGACCGAGGGAGTAAAGTTTTTTGAGGAGGAGGGGGTGGTCGACAGTATCAAAGGCAGTCGAAAGGCCCAGGAGTAGGAGTAGTAGAGTAGTGTCCATTGGTTTTTGCAGTTAGTAGGTCATTCGTGAGTTTAAGAAGGGCAGTTTCTGTGGAATGTTGAGGGCGAAATCCAGATTGAAGGGGGTCCAGTAGGTTATTCTTAACAAGGTAGTCACTCAGTTGGTTGTAGACTAGGCGTTCTAGGAGTTTGGAAGAAAAGGAGAGCAAGGAGATAGGGCGCAGATTGTTTAGATCGGTAGGGTCCAGGGATGGCTTTTTGAGTATGGGGGTGACCAGTGCATGTTTTAGAGCGTTGGGGAAGATGCCAGAAGAGAGGGAGAGATTGAAGATGTGAGTTAGAGAGTGCAGGATAGAGTCAGAGGGTGAGCGTAGTATTTGAGAGGGAATAGGGTCCAGTGGACAGGTGGTTAGGTGGGCATTAGAAAGGAGTTAGGCTGGTATTTCAAGACTAGGCTGGTGATGTAGCTGGGGGCTAAATTGTGGATGGCTTTGTAGGTTGTTGTGAGTATTTTGAATTGAATTTGTTGGGTGAGCGGGAGCCAGTGGAGGGATTGACAAAGAGGAGTAGCAGACACAGAGCGATTGGTAAGGTGGATGAGTCTGGCAGCAGCATTCATGATGGATTGAAGGGGGGATAGCCTGTGTAGAGATAAGCCATTGAGAAGGGAGTTGCAGTAGTCGAGACGAGAGATGACCAGAGAGTGAATTAAGAGCTTTGTTGTGTCATTGGTTAGATAGGGGTGTATTTTTGAGATGTTGCGGAGGTTGAGGCGGCAGGATTTGGACAGTGATTTGATGTGGGGCTTAAAGGAGAAAACAGGACTACGCCTAGGACCTTGACATGTGGGGGTGGGCTGATAGTTGTGCCATCGATTATGACAGAGAGATTGGGGGAAGGGGCATGTGGTGGAGGAAAAATGATAAGTTCGGTTTTGGATAGATTAAGTTTGAGGAAGTGGTGTGACATCCAGACTGCTATATCTTTTAGTAAATTAGTGATACGTGAGGTGACTGAGGGAGTGAGCTGAGGGGTAGAGAGATTATTATTATTATAGGTATTATAGGCTTACCTATAGGTAAACATCATACATGGGTGTTTACTCCTGCTTTAATTTGCAGGGATTTCCTCTCACTTCCAGTTTTTGCTATGGGACAGAAAGTGAAGGGAGATCTCCCCTATGGGATACACATGGAACAAAAGAATCATAGCCCTTTCTTACTCTTACTTCTACTTGAATCCTTTTTTATATAAAGCTTTTATTATTTCTATACTGGTGTGCATCTATTTGCTCATGGTTAATGTTTTAATTCTGGTTGCAGTAGCTCTTCTGCTTCCAATTACGTTGATTACATTTATGGTTAATTTTCCAAGAAAAGAATTACCACTGTTCACAGAAGCCCTGTCCTGGGGTAAGGCACTGCCAACTTTATTATCAATCCTACTCTTCCACTTAGCAAAGGTTCTTATTTATCCAGGGCCGTCTTTACCGTGGGGCAAATGGGGCAGCTGCCCTGGGCCCTATCTCATCTGTGGGGCCCAAAGCAGCTGCCCCCCCCCCCGCTTGAGTCCGTGCTACCCACAAATTGTGGCAGCTACGATCGCGCTGCAGAGTGCACGGGGGACATGGCAAGCAGCTCTGTAATCCCAAGCCAGCAGAGAAGGGGCGGGCCCGGGAGCTCCACTGATGCTCTGACCCTGCCCCATGCCATCTAATATTGTAAAGCGCTGCGCAAACTGTCGGCGCTATATAAATCTTGTATAATAATAATAATAATAATCTATATGCTTAGAAGGGAGGCTCGGTAGTCCCCAGCCAGCAGAGAGGGGGTGGGGCCGGGAGCTCCACTGACGCTCTGACCCTACCCCTTGCAGACTGCATACTCAGGAAGGAGCGGCTGTAGCAGGAGCAGAGCTAGGAGTGGCAGCCCTGCCCCCCGGACTTCTAAAGTGCACTGCATGGTGAGCCCGGCTGGCCAGGTATATCCTCCCCCTTAGACTGCCTGACTGCTCTCTTAAACCCTGAACTGTTGTTTAGCTCTAAAGTTGTGAATTGCTGAAAAGGTCTCTGGTTATCCCCTGTATCATGTGCACAGTCTCTGGTCATCCCTTGTAGTATGTGCGCAGTCTCTGGTCCTCCCCTGTAGTATGTGCGCAGTCTCTGGTCATCCCCTGTAACATGTGTGCAGTCTCTGGTCATCTCCTGTAGTGTGTGCGCAGTCCCTGGTCATCCCCAGTAGTATGTGCGCAGTCTCTGGTCATCTCCCGTAGCATGTGTGCAGTCTCTGGTCCTCTCCTGTAGTATGTGCGTAGTCTCTGGTCATCTCCTGTAGCACGTGTGCAGTTCTGGTCATCTCCTGTAGTATGTGCTCAGTCTTTGGTCATCTCCTGTAGTATGTGTGCAGTCTCTGGTCATCTCCTGTAGTAAGATAAGATAAGATAAGATAAGATAAGATAAGGTACAATAAGATAAACCTTTATTCGTCCCACAGTGGGGAAATTTCTTTGTTACAGCAGCATGAAAAAATAAAAACTAAATGCTAAATGCAAATATATAGACAATAGACATACTATAGTATACAAATATGTACACAACACAATGTATAAATACAAATGAGGAAAAAGTACGTATTGCAGGTAGTATTGCACACAGGTGGTGTTGCACGTATTGCAAGCGAATATTGCACACAGGTAGTATTTTACACAGTAAAACAGTAATAACAGTGTGTATTATGGTTAATGGTTCACTGGGAGCAGCTTTGATTGTAAAGTCTAATAGCAGCAGGGAGAAAAGACCTTCTATAACGCTCCTGTATCTGTCATCTCCTGCAGTTCGTGTGTAGTCTCTGGTCATCTCCTGTAGTATGTCTGCAGTCTCTGGTCATCTCCTGTAGTATGTGGGCAGTTTCTGGTCATCCCCCTGTAGTTTGTGCGCCGTCTCTGGTCATCTCCTGTAGTATGTGTGCCGTCTCTAGTCATCTCCTGTAGTATGTTCACAGCCTCTGGTCATCTCCTGCAGTTCGTGTGTAGTCTCTGGTCATCCCCTGTAGTATGTGTGCAGTCTCTCACCCTGTGTATTAATGTGCTACTTTACTTTTTCAAATATTTGGGATTGCTCCACTGCTCAGTGAGTGGTAATGATGGGCAGTAACCTATATCAATCAATCGGTGAACAATAGCTGTAATCTCTAGCAACCAGTCAGTGAGTGGTAATGATAGGTTGTAACCTCAGGCAACCAATTGAATTCGCTGCGTGATCTGCTGCAGCAAACTGATTTTGAGTCTACTGGCTATTTTTTTTAGCAACCAGTCAGTTAGCAATGATGATGTGCAGTAACCTCTAGCAAACCAATCAAGCGGCAATGTTGTGCTGTAACCTCTAGCAACCAGTGAGTGGTAATGATGTGCTGTAATCTGTAGCAACCAATCAGTGAGCAGTAACCTCTAGCAACCAGTCAGTGAGTGGTAATGACAGGTTGTAACCTCAGGCAACCAATTGCAATCGCTGCGTGATCTGCTGTAGCAAACTGATTTTGAGTCTACTGGCTATTTTTTTTTTTAATGTCTCAGAATGTGGAAGGGGGCCCCAAGAAAATGTTTACCCAGGGTCCAATCAATATTAAAGACTGCCCTGTATTTACCTACAGGTTTAGTGCAATATCATGTTTGGGGAGAGGGCCATTTCTCATACACCCCCAATAAAAAAAACTACTACTGGTTAGTAATATGCAAATATTTAAAGAACAGGGTATGCTTGCTTAGTGTTATCTCTTCTATATAGCAAGAAAGAGTGATGTTATCCCTATATTCTGCCTATGTATTCCTGAAGCAATACTTTTTTTTGTCCTTTCTTTTTAAAACTGTTCCCTCTGCTGAAAAGTTAGATATCACAAAAGTTTTCACATACCTTCTGTCAGTTGTGGAATATATCACACCATTGCTTTTCTCAGCAGTACGCTTTTAATTCAGGTTTTTCTGATATAACAGATCAAGTTCAGTTATTAAATTCAGCATTTCCCAGGCGACCCCGCTGCCATACAAAAACTAATTGGAGTACTTACTAGTTTTGACTGAATTGAGAAAAAATATGTTGTCTAAGCTTCCAAAAATGCTAATATTCATTCTACATTGATTAGAAGGCTGGAACTGTGTTCAAATCAAACTGTCAGTACTTTGTGTTCTCCTCTGTGCTAAGACCTTGTCTAAGTCAGCCTTGAAGCTATTGACTACAGCATTCACTGCACTCTCCTTCAAAACTTACTGATTGTTAATGTTTGCCAACTACATAATGTAGTCCAAAATCCAGGAGCCGTAGATAAAACACATTTATAATTACCGTGAGCACATTTCCTTTAAGAAGTCATAAACATGCTGTTTAAACCAGATCTGAAACAGATTTTACCATTCATAGTGTTAATAAACCTGAAAAATCCAGGCATGTACTAGCTATCAGGTTATGCAGAGTACAATGTATGAAAAAAAAAACTTGCTTGCGATATAACTGGGTATTTTTACTTTTAATACATAAAATATTATAAAATATAGCCTAAATATTTTAATTTTAGTTTAAAGGGGTTGCCTAGTGGTCATGCTTATATTTTATGCTTTCTTTATTTGTTTATCATGATCAGGAATAAAAATGCAATATCTGTAAATATAACATATTGCATTTGAATATTTGAATTTTTATTCTGAGCCAGCAGATGGGACTCTGGTCTTCTTTATACTTCTTTATGGGACTTGCCTTACAAAAAAGAACTGTTTACAGAGCTCCATGGCTCAAGCTGAAAGTTGCAATCACAAGTGAACAAGTCAGAAGAATGACTTTTCCTCCATCCTTCTGCTGGCTCCATAAAGCTGAACTCCAGAAAAGCAAAACGTTCTCCCTATCAGTGGGATTGCCTCTATACTACAAAGGTTAACTGCTTGTTCAGCCTAGGGAAGGGAACAGAAGTTTTGCTTACCTTCCTCTTTGCCCCACCCCCCCATTCCAGCAGTGGGCTATCCCTCGGTGTCCTCATGTCCATTGCAGATATATGGTCCCTGCATCAGTCTTGATGAAGTCAGCCAGCACTACAAGACGTACAGTATCTCACAAAAGTGAGTACACCCCTCACATTTTTGTAAATATTTTATTATATCTTTTAATGTGACAACACTGAAGAAATGACACTTTGCTACAATGTAAAGTAGTGAGTGTAAAGCTTGTATAACAGTGTACATTTGCTGACCCTAAAAATAACTCAACACACAGCCAAGTGAAAATGTCCAAATTGGGCCCAAAGTGTCAAAATTTTGTGTGGCCACCATTATTTTGCAGCACTGTCTTAACTCTCTTGGGCATGGAGTTCATCAGAGCTTCACAGGTTGCCACTGGAGTCCTCTTTCTCTCCTCCATGACGACATCACGGAGCTGGTGGATGTTAGAGACCTTGCGCTCCTCCACCTTCCATTTGAGGATGCCCTACAGATGCTCAATAGGGTTTAGATCTGGAGACATGCTTGGCCAGTCCATCACCTTTACCCTCAGCTTTTTTTTTTAGCAAGGCAGAGGTTGTCTTGGAGGTATTTGGAGTCATTATCATGTTGGAATACTGCCCTGCGGCCCAGTCTCCGAAGGGAGGGGATCATGATCTGCTTCAGTATGTCACAGTACATGTTGGCATTCATGGGTCCCTCAATGAACTGTAGCTCCCTAGTGCCTGCAGCACTAATGCAGCCCCAGATCATGACACTCCCACCACCATGCTTGATGGTAGGCAAGACACACTTGTCTTTGTACTCCTAACCTGCTTGCTACCACACACGCTTGACACCACCTGAACCAAATAAGTAAATACGTTTATCTTGGTCTCATCAGACCACAGGACATGGTTCCAGTAATCCATGTCCTTAGTCTACTTGTCTTCAGCAAACTGTTTGTGGGCTTTCTTGTGCATCATCTTTAGAAGAGGCTTCTTTCTAGGACGACAGCCATGCAGACCAATTTGATGCAGCGTGCGGCGTATGGTCAGAACACTGACAGGCTGACCCCCACCCCTTCAATCTCTGCAGCAATGCTAGAAGCAATTATACGTCTATTTCCCAATGACAACCTCTGGATATGATGCTGAGCATGTGCTCTCAACTACTTTGGTTGACCCTGGCGAGGCCTCTTCTGAGTGGAACCTGTCCTGTTAAACTGCTGTATGGTCTTGGCCACTGTGCTGCAGCTCAGTTTCAGGGTCTTGGCAATCTTCTTATAGCCTAGGCCATCTTTATGTAGAGAAACAATTATTTTTTTCAAATCCTCAGAGAGTTCAGAGTGCCATGTTGAACTTTCAGTGACCAGTACGAAAGAGTCAGAGCGATAACACTAAATTTAACACACCTGCTCCCCATTCACACCTGAGACCTTGTAACACTAACGAGTCACATGACACCGAGGAGGGAAAATGGCTAATTAGGCACAATTTGGACATTTTCCCTTTGGGGTGTACTCACTTTTGTTGCCAGCAGTTTAGACGTTAATGGCTGTGTGTTGAGTTATTTTGAGGGGACAGCAAATTTACAACTTTATACAAGCTGTACACACACTACTTTACATTGTAGCAAAGTGTAATTTCTTAGGGTGCTGTCTCATTGTTGTCTTCCCTAAACGACGCTCTTTGCTAGAAGATATTAAAATGGGATAAAATCCTAGGAACAAAGAAAACAAAGGAAAATGGGAGTGCTTTAAGATTGTATTAAATAAATATATTGGCCAGTGCATTCCAATCCATTACAATCCATTCCAATGAAGTAAATTCAAAAGAGCTAGTAAAAGTCCTGGATGGCTTAACTACAATGTAAAATTGCATATAAAAGCAATGGAAAAAGCCTTAAAAAAATAGAGGGGTCATCATCAGCATTTCAACTTTACAAAGAATGCAATAAGAAATGTAAGAGTACAATCAGGGCGGTTAAGATAGAACACAAAAGGCACATAGCGGAGGAGAGTAAAAAAACAACAAAAAAAAAACAAAAAATTCTATAAGTATATAAATAGTAAGAAAGGGAGGTCAGAACTTATTGGCCCAATAAAGGATGAGGAAGGGAACCTGGTTACAAAAGATGGAGAGATGGCAAAGGTTTTGAATTTAGTCTTCACAAGGGAAACAGGGGGGTTCAGTAACCAAGACAGTAATGTTAATCTCATTAACACAACACAGGAAACACTCTCATGGCTAGCAGAGGACAGAATTAGAAATAGACTTGATAAACCTAACATTAATAAGTCACCGGGACCAGATGGATTACACCCGAGGATCCTCAAGGAGCTCGGCCAAGTGATAGCCAGACCGTTATTCCTAATTTTTATGGACAGTCTACTAACTGGAAGGGTACCAACTGATTGGAGAAAAGCCAATGTGGCACCAATATTTGAGAAAGGGTGGAGATACATCCCTGGGAACTATAGACCAGTTAGCCTAACATCAATAGTCTGCAAGCTCTTGGAGGGGATGATAAGGGACTATATACAAGATTTTAGCGATGAAAATTGTATCATTAGCAGTAATCAGCATGAATTCATGAAGAATTATTCTTGCCAGACCAATCTACTAACCTTCTATGAGGAAGTAAGTTGCCATATAGATAAAGGAAGGCCTGTAGATGCAGTGTATCTAGATTTTGCAAAGGCATTCAATACAGTTCCCCATAAACGTTTACTGTACAAACTAAAGTCTGTCAGCATAGACCATAGGGTGAGTACCTGGATTGAAAACTGGCTACGGGGGTGAGCCCAGAGGGTGGTGATAAACGGGGAGTACTCGGAATAGTCTGGTGTGGAAAGTCGAGTCCTCCAGGGTTCTGTCTTGGGAACAATCCTATTTCATTTATTCATAAATGATCTGGAGGATGGGATAAGTAGCTGAATCTCTGTATTGGGGACAATACAAAGCTAAGCAGGGAAATAACTTCTACGGAGGATGTGGAAACCCTGCAAAAAGATCTAAACAAATTAATGGGGTGGGCAACTACATGGTAAATGAGGTTCAATGTAGAAAACATGTAAATGAATGCATATGGGTGCTAAAAATTGGAATGCAGTTTACTCGCTAGGAGGAGAACCTCTAGGTGAATCTAGGATGGAAAAGGACCTAGGGGTCCTAGTAGATGACAGGGTCAGCAATAGCATGCAATGCCAAGCTGCAAGCAAAGCAAACAGAATATTGGCATGCATTAAAAGGGAGATTGACTCCAGAGATAAAACAATAATTCTCCTACTCTACAAGACTCCAACCGCATCTTGAGTATGCCGTCCAATTCTGGTCACCAGTCCTCAGGAGGGATGTGCTGGAACTAGAGAGGGTCCAGAGAAGGGCAACAAAGCCAAAAAAGGGACTGGAGGATCTCAGCTATGAAGAAAGACTGCAAGCACTGAACGTATTCTCTCTGGAGAGGAGACGCTTGAGAGGGGATATGATTTCAATATACAAATACCATGCTGGTGACCCCACAATAGGGAAAAAAGTTTCAGTGAAAGGGAATTTAAACTGCATAGGGGGTTCTTTATTGTACGAGCGGTAAGGATGTGAAATTCTCTTCCACAAGCAGTGGTTACAGTGGGGAGCATCAATAATTTCAGAAAATTGTTAGATGGGCACCTAAACGACCACAGGTTGGTACATGCTTTGGAAAATATATATATATAGGCAATGACACGGACGCAGTGACACCCCAGATAACGACTTTGAAGTCGAAACATGTCAGGTTATACAGTCTAGATGTCATTGCGATCTGTTTTGATGTTCTATAAGCGCTTCTTTTACCTGGACATGTGAGTTTTTTTGTTATTTAAAAAATTATCCATCAAGATGGTTTTACGCTATGTGAAGCTTTTTTCTTTTCTTTTGTGATACACTGCACCATTGGAGTGTTATGAAAGATGTCCTCTAACAAATCTGTCTGTTGGATAAATATTTATCTGGTGTACTACACCCTCTGCAAGTTTTGACTCAGCAGGCGTATGTCTGTCTGTGTCCATTACAGCTGGTAAGGATGCATTTTGTATGGTGGAGGTTTTATTCGGCGTGACACTGGAGTGTTTCTCTTGGTTCGGGTGTATCTGCCTTGCTTTTACAACTATGGACTTTTTATGAACTTCTCATATACCAATTGTATTTCCATCCACCTACTATGTTTGCATTATTTTTTGCACTTTATTTGATATATGCATTTTAATTCTGTACCCATGCTCTTTACCAATTATCTAGTTGCACTTTTTGAACCTTGTATATTTTGCACATAGTTACATTTTGCATTATATGCACATTGCTATCTGTTTTTTAATAGCAATAATTGAAGTTATAACATTATATTTTGTTAATTTGCAAATAACGGTTTGCACTATATGGACACTGATATAAGTTCTTCTTATATTAGCAAATCTAGAGTTTTTATTGGTTGGAGTTTTAGCGCTGCATTATTACCCACTTCTTTGCTTTTTATCTAGTCAATTTTTGTGCCGGCAGCTTTAACTCTACTAGATTTGCGCAGTATTCTACTTACCTACCTAAACGACCACAACATACAGTGGTACACAATGTAATATTAACATAAAAGCACACACACATAGGTTGGACTGGATGTGTCTTTTTTTCAACCTCACCGACTATGTAACTATGTAACATGAAAAGATATAATAAAATATTTACAAAAATGTGAGGGGTGTACTCACTTTTGTGAAATACTGTAAGTAAAATGTAAGTTATATGCTAAATAAAATAAATTAAAACACTAACATGTAAGACATAAGCAAAATGTAATTTATAAAATAAATAAAACTACTAAAATGTAAGACATAGGTAAAATCAATGTAAGTTATATGCAAAATAAAATAATTATTTGTATTAAACACATTGTACAGTTATCAGAATACACTTATTTTCATAATAGTTATCTTTTAAAACAAATACTCATTACTCATAATAACTAAATTAAGAGAAATTGTAGCCTTAGCAACATTAAGCCTGGGTTATTTATATAGAGATGTATGACGTACTGGAAATAAGGCATATTCCTCAAATAAATACATTGATGTGATTACTATTTTATATTAGTCTTGTAACTCCATAGACCTCACTAGTGAAGTGTCTGTGAAACAAAACCATTAGGTTATTTATTTTTCTGACATCCTCTGAAAAACATTACCTAATCTCTCTGGGCCCTTAAAATGTTCACATCCACATGTAAAGTGGCAACATAGTGACAGGTCCTCTTTGATATAGTCTTCCCTGACTTGCACTCTCTTACTTCTCTTTCTGCATATCAGTTTCTCCTCATAACTTTCAAAACACACACCCTATAGTTAACCATTTCGGCTCTCACACCTGTTCACCCCTTATGGACCAGAGCAATTTTCAAGTTTATGCTATGACCCGATAATTTTGCCATTACTTAAGATAACAATGTAATACATACATTGTTTTTTTTTTTTTAGGACAAACAAGGCTTTCTTTTTGTGAATATTGTCCTGCATATATGATGTCAAGATCTAAGCTAAACTCATTCCTATCCGCTTTAAGAATGGGGTCGGCAACCCGCCACCGCTAGATGTACGGCCCATCAGTGCCCGTGATTAATTCACTGGCACATGGCCCGCGGATATTTTCGCCGCTGTCCTCTTCATTGGACAGCGGCAAGCAGTGCTATCACAGAGCTGGATGGGGGAGTTAACTTTTTACATTACAGAGCAGGTGATTGGTTGCAAGGCGATCCTAGCAACCAATTACTAGCCTGTTAATGTGAAAAGTTAACTATAGCTGTTCCCGCCCCCATTCAGCCTGTGATTACGACCTCTGCTCTGCTTGCTGTACACCTGTGTAAGGTAGGAGAGTTCTACCTACACAGTTTGTGTGTATGGGGTGAAAAGGGACCAGAGGAAACTATGGGGGGTACATAGGACAATATGGGGGTACATAGGACACTATGGGGGGACAGAGGACACTATGGGGGGTACATAGAACACTATGGTGGGACAGAGTATCACAGGAGACATGGGGGTATCACAGGAGACAGTGGGAGTCACAGTAGACATGGGGGTATCACAAGAGACAGGGTGGTATCACAAGATACATGGGGGG
>BLSH010052297.1:94746-120200 GCA_018402905.1 Glandirana rugosa | reverse complement strand
CTAAATTCTGCTCACTATGCGAGACACCACTCGCAAACCGAGTAAAGAAAAAACTGCTCGTATTGCGAAACGCTCGTTAATCACGTTACTCACAATCCGAGGTTCCACTGTGTGTGTGTATATATATATATATATATATATATATATATATACATACACACAGTATCTCACAAAAGTGAGTACACTCCTCACATTTTTGTAAATATTTTATTATATCTTTTCATGTGATAACTGCAGAAATGACAATTCGCTACAATGTAAATGTAAAGTAGTGAGTATACAGCTTGTATAACAGTGTACATTTGCTATCACCTCAAAATAACTCAACACACAGCCAATAATGTGTAAACCGCTGGCAACAAAAGTGAGTACACCCCTAAGTGAAAATGTCCAAATTGGGCCCAATTAGCCATTTTCCCTCCCTAGTGTCATGTGACTTGTTAGTGTTACAAGGGCTCAGGAGTGAATGGGGAGCAGGTGTGTTAAATTTGTATATACAGTACCTCACAAAAGTGAGTACAGGCAGTCCCCGAGTTACGAACATCTGAGTTACGAACGACTCCCACTTACGAACGGAGGTGGTGAGACGTCACTGACGGCCGCTTGCGCTCCACATTGGTCTCAGATACTGCCAAGCAGCCATCTTACAGTGCCAGACACATCCCACAGTACTGTACAACATGGCCACAAGAGCTCCAAACAACACAACTTCACACATAGCAGCGCCTGAAACATCCCGGTTGAAGTAACACTAAAAATGTACAGTTCTGACTTACAAACAAATTCGATTTAAGAACGAACCTACAGTCCCTTACTCGTTCGTAACTTGGGGACTGCCTGTACACCCCTCATATTTTTGTAAATATTTTATTATATATTTTCATGTGACAACACTGAACAAATGACACTTTGCTACAATGTAAAGTGGTGAGTGTATATCTTGTATGACTGTGTAAATTTGCTGTCCCCTCAAAATAACTCAACACCCAAAAGTGAAAATGTCCAAATTGGGCCCAAAGTGTCAATATTTTTTTGTGGCCACCATTATTTTCCAGCCCTGCCTTAACCCTCTTGGGCATGGAGTTCACCAGGGCTTCACAGGTTGCCACTGGAGTCCTCTTCCACTCCTCCATAACGACCTCATGGAGCTGGTGGATGCTAGAGACCTTGCGCTCCTCCATCTTCCATTTGAGGATGCCCCACAGATGCTCAATAGTGTTTAGGTCTGGAGACATGCTTGGCCAGTCCATCAGCTTTACACTCAGCTTCTTTAGCAAGGCAGTGGTTGTCTTGGAGGTGTGTTTGGGGTCGTTATCATGTTGGAATATTGCCCTGCGGCCCAATCTTCGAAGGGAGGGGATCAGTATGTCACAGTCCATGTTGGCGTTCATGGTTCCCTCAATGAACTGTAGCTCCCCAGTCAAGCAGCCCCAGACCATGACACTCCCACCACCATGCTTGACTGTAGGCAAGACACACTTGTCTTTGTACTCCTCACCTGGTTGCCACCACACATGCTTGACACCATCTGAACCAAATAAGTTTATCTTAGTCTCATCAGACCACAGGATACGGTTCCAGTAATCCATGTCCTTAGTCTGATTGTCTTCAGCACACAGTTTGCGGGTTTTCTTGTGCATCATCTGTAGAAGAGGCTTCCTTCTGGGACAACAGCCATGCAAACCAATTTGATGCAGTGTGTGGCATATGGTCTGAGCACTGACAGGCTGACCCCCCCACCCCTTCAGCCTCTGCAGCACTCATACGTCTATTTCCCAAAGGCAGCCTCTGGATATGACGCTGAGCATGTGCACTCAACTTCATGGTGAGACCTGTTCTGAGTGGAACCTCTCCTGTTAAACCACTGTATGGTCTTGGCCACCGTGCTGCAGCTCATTTTCAGGGTCTTGCCAATGTTCTTTTAGCCTAGGTCATCTTTATGTAGAGCAACTCTTTTTTTCAGATCCTCAAAGTTCTTTGCCATGAGGTGCCATGTTGAACTTCCAGTGACCAGTATGACAGAGTGAAAGCGATAACACCAAATTTAACACACCTGCTCCCCATTCACACCTGAGACCTTGTAACACTAATGAGTCACATGACACTGGGGAGGGAAAATGGCTAATTGGGCCCAATTCTGACATTTTCAGGGGTGTACTCATTTTTGTTGCCAGCAGTTTAGACATTATTGGCTGTGTGTTGAGCTATTTTGAGGGGACAGCACATTTACACTGTTATACAAGCTGTACACTCCCTACTTTACATTGTAGCAAAGTGTAATTTCTTCAGTGTTGTCACATGAAAAGATATAATAAAATATTTACAAAAAT
Source organism: Glandirana rugosa (assembly GCA_018402905.1). NCBI lineage: Eukaryota > Metazoa > Chordata > Amphibia > Anura > Ranidae > Glandirana > Glandirana rugosa. Next base: position 117,870 of record BLSH010052297.1, on the reverse strand, counting down.
GCTCTACTGTATATGCATATATATATATATATATATATATATATTTCCAAGAAATAAATATACAGTCCCAAAAATCCAGATTCCTTTTCTTCTATTCAATAAAGTGTCCCGTGCATAAAGTTATAGGTTTACTGCTTCCTTGATTATAGTGCAAAATGATCCAGCTTTTATTTCATGCTCCAACTTTAGTGCAACCTCCACCAAAGGGACTGATTTACTAAAGGCAAATAGACAGTGCACTTTGCAAAGTGCATTTGAACTCTGTAAGAGCAGTTGCTCCAGAGCTTGGTAAATGAGCAGAAGCTCTACTGACTTCCAGCATGCAATAATGGACAAGCAAAAATGCTGTTTCTTTTATTGTCCTTGCACGTGATTGGATATTCTTTGCAAAGAGAAGCTTTACTTCATTTGCTAAGCTCTGGAGCAACTGCACTTTGCAAAGTGCACTGTCTATTTGCCTCCAGTAAATCAACAACAAAGTATCTGTTAAATCACTCTCAAGAGTTTTTGGCTGGTAATGCAAAAAACAGCAATAGCCCATATGGACGCCAAAAGCCACACCCTACGCGTTTCTTTAACCAATGTCCTCCAGGGCTTCATATGTGCTATTGCTCATGTTTTGCATTACCAGCCAAAAGTTCTGGTGAGTGATTTAACAGATACTTTGGAGGTTGCACTAAAGGTGGAACATAAAATAAAAGTTGGGTCATTTTGCACACATCATGGAAGCAGTAATTTTTTTTTTGGGAACTGTATATTTATTACTTGGGACTATATATTTTATTATTGTAAACATGAGACAGTTTTGTGAATGAGATTGCCCCAAATTGAACTTCATATTTTAAATGAGGTCTTACTAATGATTTGTACAGGGGGGAAATGATATCTCCCTCTCTGGAGTCTATACCTCTTTTAATTCAGGAAAGGATTTTGCTAACTTTAGAGACTACAGCTTGGCATTGCATGCTGTTGTCAAGTGTCTGATCTACCAGAACATCCAGAACTGTGTCACACGCTTTGGCAAAATCCAAGTCTACTATGTCCACAGCCACTTCTTTGGCTACGTTTTTGCTCCCTCTCCTCATAAAAGGATATCAGATTCGGTCTTTCGTGAATCCATACTGACTATTGCTTCAAATATTATTCTATAGCAAAACTATTCCATGTGTTCTTTTATTAGACTCTGCAGTATCTTCCTGTCTATAGAAGTTAAAGAGGAAGTAAACCCTGCTGGGGTTTACTTCCTCTATATTACCCATCACAGTAAAAGCATAATGGGCTAGTATGCATCGCAGGTGCTGCCAGTCACGGAACGATCACAGTGAAGGAACAGCACGGAGGCTGTTTCTTCACTGCGCATGTGCCCGATGACGTGGGTACATCACAGTACACTGTATATCTCCTAAACCGTGTGGGTTTTGGAGATATGCAGGGCACCTACAGGTAAGCCTTATTATAGGCTTACCTGTAGGTTAAAGTGGTTGTCACAGGTTGACAACCATTTTAAACTAACGCTTCTGAAGTTACTTGGTATAGGCACCATGCTGGCCTTGCGCCAATCCAGTGGTATTTTGACAATCTTTAAAGCATCTCTAAAAATTTGAAACAATGGCTTAGATATAAGAGAGCTCAGCTATTTGAGGATATATAGGAAGGTATCTGTTCCAGGTGCTTTATTCACCTTTCCTTTTGTCTAAATGTTTCTAGACCACATTTAAGCTATAGTGGATCATTTGGGGTTATGTCGATACCAGTGGCGGCTGGTGAAATTTTAGGATGGGGGGCTGCCAGACCCCGTCCCTTCCTTTTAGACCCCTCCCACTTATCATAACCCCCATCCTTATAGATTCCACCCATTGTGTCAGGAGTATACAGCCCAGCATTACTAGATAGGGTATACAGCATCACCAGATAGGGGTATATACAGCATCACCAGAGGGGTATATAGCATCACCAGAGGGGTATATACAGCATCACCAGGGAAGTATATACAGCATCACCAAAGGGGTATATAGCATCACCAGAGGAGTATATACAGCATCACCAGAGGAGTATATAGCATCATCAGGGGAGTATATAGTATCACCAGAGGAGTATATAGCATCACCAGAGGAGTATATAGCATCACCAGAGGAGTATATAGCATCACAAGAGGAGTATATAGCATCACCAGAGGAGTATATAGCATCACCAGAGGAGTATATACAGCATCACCAGATGAGTATATAGCATCACCAGAGGGGTATATACAGCATCACCAGAAGGGGTATATGCAGAATCATTTTGCATACTTGATTTTGGTCAGGTAAATGCACTGACACCTTTGCAGCCATTGTGCTATGTGTTATGTGTCCAGTGTGTTCCCGTACCTTTAAGGAGAGTTGGGCCCCCTCAAACCCATCTTCCTTCATCTATCCCATCAGAATGCATGCGCTACCACTGTAGAGTCTCTCATGAGTCAGAGATAGAGACTAGAAGTCACAGGGAGCCTTGTCGGGGCCCTTTAGCTTACGCATGCATTTGCAAATGTGTGTAACCAATCCCCTGTTTTTAACGCATACTGTTAGACAGGTCAATTTGGCTGGTTTCAAGCTGGTTGGTAAGTAGAGCTTGGTTTTTCCTTGAATTTTTCCTTGGCTGTTTGTTGTCATTTGATGCCCTCCAATGCTCCTTGCTATATAGAGCAGTTATAGATGAAGGTAGCGGCTTACTTTTTGCACACTTGATTTTGGCCAGGTAAACACATCTTTGAAGCCATTGTGCTATGTGCTGGGTATCCAGTGTGTCCCTGTACCTTTAAGGAGCGTTGGGCCCCTAGGAGCGGGCATCAGGCATTGACAGGCAGCCGTGTCCAGCAAGTGGGGAGTGGTGAACAGTGTCCCGTGAGCAGGGAGCGGTGTCCAGTGAGTGGGGAGCAGGGAGCGGGAAGCGGTGTATGATGAGCAGGGAGCAGCTTGGCTTCAGCCATGCATCCCCCTCCTCCTCAGAGAAAGGCATCCAATAGGATCGCCTGTGTTTTCTGCAAAATCGGGAACCCGGTAGTATACCGGCGCTTCCTGATTGGCAGAGAGCAGTTCAGTGTTAGAAAGGCAAATGTTCATTTGCCTTTCTAAGGGCTCGTGGTGGCACGCTCTGCGCCACAAGCCCCACTATATTGAAGCCTATTAGAGCCTACAGCTCTAATGAGATGCTTCAAAGAAACCCCCCCACCGCGGTAATTCATGCGGCCGGCGCCTCAAAGGGACCGGCCTCATGAATAGGGGGTGGTTGTGGGTGGTCATGGATAGATTCATGCTATGCATGAATCTATCCATAGCATAGAGGGGGTGGTGAGGACAGAGGGGGGCGGTGCCCGTGCGCCCTTAATGGACAGGCCGCCTCTGGTCAATACTGTCTCCATTAAGGACCTGAGCTTCCCCATTTTCTTTTATATCCACAGAGCTGAAGGTATTTATTAAATTTGCTTTCTCTATGCCCCCAGTAACTAACTCAAAATGATCTAGTAAAAGGGCCTACATGCTCAGACCTGACCTATTTACTGTTAATATATTTAAATAATTTTTTCTCCGACTCTCTTTTGCAACCTGATGTTAATTTTCCATTTTTGCAGACTTGTTTAACTTTTTACATATTCTGTTATATTATTTGTAACTTTTAAATGATTGTTACGCAGGGCAATGTTACTGATTTCAGAACACTTTTCTTCTACAAGATGGAAATGTCCACTATGCCTTGTTTAGCTAGTGACTGGCTTTACATGGGATCTTTTTGGGAGATGTAATTTAGATAGCAACCACAATACCCATGTACACCTAAGAGCAGGAGAGTCACATAGAAGGAAAGCCCGGAAAAGAGCAGGACAGTTGAGGAGCACACCAACTGGAGAAGTAAGGAAGAAAGAGTGCTGTGCTATGCTATGCTGTGCTGGGTGAGCGGTCCTTATTTTGCTGGATGCTGCTGTAACTAAGAAGCTGAAGGCTGGACTGGAGTGAATCTGCTCTGTATTATCAGCTGCACAGGTGCGGTCACAAGATGCTTGCTGTGATCCAGGACTTCATCATCCAGAGCTGCTGAGGAGATCACCTGCTGCTACCATCAATCAACTTCAGGATAAGGTAGCCCTCAACATTCATCTAATCAATCACCATCAGAGGACTGCGAGACAGGAATTGGTGAGAGGATCACAGACCCACCTTTAAGCGGCATTCGCCTGCTGACAACTTACAGTCACAGACTCCACAAACCCGCTGATGTGTGAATTGTCCAAGCCATTTTTGTTAGCGCCTCACACAGCCCAGCAATCTGTTTGTATTCCAGAGTGCTGATATTGTGCTCAAGATTACTTCTAACTATTATTATAGTATACATCTAGCTGCTGCATCCAAGTCTGTCCCTTCTCGGTATACACTTGCTTCAAAGCAGTTTCCTCTTTATTAAGTTCAACATCTGTGATACATTGCTGCAATACTTATTTCATTGACAGTTTCCCATCACTTTGCATGCAAATATTCTTAAAGGGCCCCAATGTAGCCGGCAGAATATCCATCACAAAGACTTGCCCAAATTACTGTTGCCTGAGGGCAGAACTGTGCTTAACTTTAAATCTGTATATTACAGGCCTAAACCTAGCTCCTTTGTTTGAGAGCTCCCATAGCTTGTCTATGTTGTTACCCTTTTCTTTGGTCATTTGGGGGGGTACCATCTAATACAGAGAGAGCAACTGTTTATGCTCTTGGGATCACAGTATAAGCTGGAATCTGAATTCCCATATACATCATTGCAAGGTTAATTACACTTAATACTGATTGACATTCATGTGGCAATATATTCTGTTATACTTTATGCCTCTGATTTGCCAATACAGCCTGTTTATCTTTTAAAAGGCTATGAGTATCATTCTTGTGTGCATGCTTTGGGGCTTACAGAAAGGTATTCTGGTAGTGTCAGTGAGGGTGAGACCTCACATAGGGCTGGACCAGAGCAGAGGACCCAAAACACCAGCAGATCCTGCGAGGGAAGCATTACATGATGATAGTGTTTGTTCATTTTTCTATTTTTTAAATGCTCTTTTTTTATTACTTATAGCTATTTTACATTGGCATGTGAGCTACGTAGGCTTTATTTTTAGCCTTTTAAACGTATTGCCCATGGGAATACAGTATATTTGGCAGAGTGTTTGCATACAGTTGATTTGAATCATTCGTATTTCCGTTCTGTGTTCTTTAAAGTGGTTGTAAACCCTCCATCTCCACTTTATTGTCTTCTAATCAGCACATTAAATCCTCCATATCAGCGCTTCTCTCATGTTACTCACAGTTGCAGTTTCTTTACTATCTCTTCCGAAGATAATGATGACATTAGTGGCGCCTGCACACTTCTTACATACAGAAACAGCACGCTGTGCATGCCGGGATTACTTCCTTTACCATCTCAATGGCACAGCACACAAGAATCGCAAGAGTGTGCTTGTGCCGTTCTCTAATGCTTCCTGGTTCTCCCCCTGTGCAACGTCACACAGGGGGAGTGAAAGAGAGGGGGGGGTGAGGCAGAATGTCAATAGACCGGATGTAGACGAAAAAGCTACTGTACTGTGTGGGATTTAGGCTGGGGAGAGAAGGAAGGGCGGAAATGACGTCCGCACAAGACATTAACATCCTTAGTCAAAATGGAGCAGTCTATACCCGGAAGAAGCGATCATTTATACAACAAAAATAAGGTATTTATAACGAGAAATTTTGAGCTGTTTCACAGCGGAGAGCTTCAGCATGCTATGGTAATTGATTATTTATAAAAAAAAAAAAAACTAAAAAAAAAGCTGGCTTTACTTGCGCTTTAATGACAACATTCCCCCCAGTCTAAATCTTGGAGAGCAGCCTTCAGCCTTGAAAAATTTGGTCTCTTAAAATAAAGTGTTTATCACCTTTAAAATGTTATTAAACCCCGAGGCATAACACATTATATTGCAGCTTAACAATTCTTAGATGTGATGGTTTTATTAGTTTCCTTTTTTAGGCTTTCTTTCTTCGGTTTTCGTTTGGTGAGCCAGCCAGTAAGTCTATTTTTTCAAAAGCACAAGCTCTCCAGCAGAATTTATCAGTTTTCATGGATGAGATAAACCATTTAACGCTGGCAGGGGTGATTAAAAGGATCAGCTTTTATTTATTCATGTAATATCTTTAATACTTTATTAATTATTAAGCCGGAATTTGGCTTTCATGTGTTAGTGCATTTAAATCTGCTAATACATTTAACACTACCCCCGAATGACAATGTTGCTGTCTGCTGTGCCTCTGCTGCTCATTCCTCCAGACTTGTGTCTCGCTAATACAGGAGGGGTGTTACTGGCCAGACGACCTGGTGAAAACAGAGGGAAAAAAGCCAAAGAAAATAAAACTGATGCAACCACCACTATTGATTGGTAGGCTGCAATATAATACATTCTTGGTTTTGGGTTTAATACCACTTTAATACTGCTGAAAAAGCAAGTAAAGGGCAGTGGACTAGTCACCAGTATTGCATGTTGGCTCCCTGCAGCTGACTTTTTTCCTGTTACTGACTAACGATGCATTGTTTCATACCATCTTTTTATGTGGAGGGTGGCTATCTTGGTAGAGGCAGAGCTTGATGCATGGTGTTGCCCAATCAGAGGGCAAGTCTTTACCCACCATGGACAAGGCCTGTTCAGTAATTATTCGTGTTTTTCAGATTTCCACCCCATCACTTCCTCAAATCTGCATTTAACCTCTTGCTGACCGCCAACAGTACATTTATTGCTGGCGAGTGGCTCCCCCAGGCTCTGCAATGTACCGGTACATTGTGTCGACCCTTACTGCTCATGCTCTGGTTGGGCACAGCACAAGTTTGTCAGCAGGCTGACAGCCAATGATTTTGGCTTTGTACCTGCTGATTGCTGTGGCTAAGCACAGCACAGATCTGTGTGTGTTTGTAAACGACAACACAGGTCTGGCTGTTTTTTCTCTCTGATTTCATTTACAGAAAATCAGCACACATACAATATTTAGGCACACTGTAAATCCTTTAATTGCCCTCCTGATCAACCCTGTCACCCAGCCAGTGCCATTAGTACAGTGTCAGTGTACAGTATTATCATTGATCGCTGTATTAGCGTCACTAGCGACATCAGATAGTGTCAGTTAGTCAGTTAGCATCCCTCCAAGCCAGTGTCAGTTAGCGTCAGTTCCTGATTGCCCGTCACACTATAAAGTCGCTGATCACCGCCATTATTAGTATAGTGTCTGTCCAGGTCCATATCCTGGTTATAATCAGAACTATACTAGTGTCCCCAATAGTATAGTGTCCCAAAAACACAATGTTAGCAGGATCAGCCCGATCACTGCCAGCACTTGTGCCATATAGCAGAATACATTTTGACTTAATTTTATAAAGACATTTGATTTTATTGGATATTTTTTATAACCAAAATTTAAAAAAAATTTTTTTTTTTTTGGTTTATATGATAAAAAATAGAAACCCAGTGGTGATGAAATACCACCAAAAGAAAGCTCTAATTGTGTGAATAGAAGAAAATGGTCTGATTATGAAGAGGGTAAACCTTCTGAAGGTCAAGTCTAGTGGTTAATTGTACAAAGCATTTATCTGAGCATGTTGTGCAGCAACTAAGGCACTGCCACTGGCCCCACCCTTTCCTAATTTCCATGTTCATCAAGAATGCAGTTTGGGGGAGAAGACACAGTACAATTACTATGCAACCTGATATGAGAGTACTAAACTGTCTGAAAGCTATCAAGGGTCACGGGACATGTAGTTCCTATCTAAAATGCCAAACAACTGAATTTTATAAACTCATCCTCCTTGCAGAACTAATTTTGCAAAGAAGCAGATAGCAATCTGAAATACTATTTACATATACAATGTATATTTTAAAGCATTGGAGTGATATTACATTTTGTAATGTTCTTATGTGCTGAATTTTAACTTTTTACATATTAAAATATATTTTATCATAGCTTATTAGACTCAGGTTTATGCAACTGCTCCTTTGCCCTCTCGTTCAAGTTGATGATGCATGTTTAAACTTTAATGCAGCGGGGTCAATACTTTATAAAAAATAAAATGTTAATATGTAGCTGGGATGGTGAGTCGGAGCTGCGCATTGATTTTTGCTTCTACTAGTGAAGAGGCTTGGCAGGCCAATTACATGCCGCTCTGTGCTTAATAACACATTATATTCATGGTGACATTTCTTGTGAAAAATTGAAGCAGCCCAGTAATATCTTCCCACCCAAAAACATTAGAATTTAAATTCTCACTGTGCTGATGTATAGGGCCGACAATGAAGTAAGCACCTTTTTATACGAACCCTGTGACATAAAGAAACATATGGATGGGGCTTCATTAATCAGTTTAGAGTTGAGTCGTTCCTCAAGGCTTATCATTAATTTTGTATGTATAAGATAATTATATACACCTGAATGTGGAAAATCTTCCAGAGTCATTCCTTATCTTTCGCTCGTACATCTTACTGAATAATGACAGGTATTTTTCATTACATGCACAATTGATATGTCTTCACTTTAGCACACCATTAATAAAAGTGATGTCTATACTATTTGTAGTTTGATCTATCTCATAGGCAGGTTGTAAACCATGTGACTATATTAACCAGTTTTCTATAGCTGATTCTTGTGAAAATTGAGGTAACCTGTATTCTAGTTTCTCAACCACAAGTAAATGTAGCACCAGAGATATGTCTCTCTCCGGCCCAAGGATCTGCTCCTACTTGTTCGATTAAACCAATGGTAGTCAACCCTCTGCATACAGGGGACCTCAAGTGCAACCCTTGGGTTAACCAAAGGGTCCAAAATAACATTCAGTCCCTGTACATACCTGAGGACATATTTTGCACCACTTCGACCCCTTTTACACTGGGGCAGTTTACAGGTGTTTTTGCGATAAAAATAGCACCTGTAAACTGCCTCTTCTGCAGCCCCAGTGTGAAAGCTTTTACACTGGGGTGGTGCAGGAAAGGAAAAAAAGTCTTGCAAGCAGCATCTTTGGGTTGGTAGCAGTGTATACAATAAAACAGGTGAAAATAATTGGTACTTCACAGTAGCGCATAACTATAATAGTGCAATGTGCAATGCTTCAATCTATAAAATATTCCAAAATAAGTATGAAAAATCATAATTAAAATACAAAAGTGCAACAAAGTCCAAAAGTGCAATCCATAGTGCTGAGAAATCACTCAGAAAGAAAGAATTAGTCTTCCTCCACCAGTGCTCATAGTGATCACCCATATGGACAAAGGCTTACCAGAGGTTCTATTCAAACCAGCATATGTTGTTTTCCCATCTTAGGGCAATGGTCTCCAACCACAAATCACATAGGGCAAACCGGTGTTATCATATGGATATAAAACATAGAAAGCCTCTCTTAGTGTATTTCGTTAAAATTCAATGATTTATTCCAAAATGTATCAATATGCGCTTACATCAAAATCAAACAATCAGAGCTTTCAATACCAATCCTGTGCTGTGAGTCACTGACTCCCGTTCCATCCAAAGTAGGGATCGTTTAGCGAGAGGTGCACATCCAGCTTCGAGTATACGAGATGCCATCTAGCTACTCCCTTGACGCGTTTCGTTACTTCCGACTTGGTCACAAGGGAGCAGTTTATACACCACTCCTCCACCGCCCCTGCCCATTGAAATGAATGGGCGCCACTTTCAAAACAACATAAATGCACTTTGAAAGCAGTGCTAAGTGGGCGCTTTTAACCCCTTCCCCTTCCAAAGCGCCGCCATAACAGTGGTAAAGCGCTGCTAAAACTAGCGGCACTTTACCGCTACCACCCCAGTGTGAAAGTAGCCTTTAATTCACTGTGTTGCACCACAAGCATTGGCACTATTTTGAAACCAATTAAATATGTTGCAGGGCAATGCGCTATGTGTGCCACTATTAGACCTGCCCTTGTCCCACCCCACCCTCTGGCCTACCAATTTACAAAAGGTCCCAAGGGACTGATCTAGCAGCATGGAAGTGCTGAGCATCATGTAAGTATATTTTCTTTAATAAGTGCCCCCCCCCCCAGATTCATTGTTTTTGTATGGAACTTTTGCATATTTAAAAAATAAAAATGATTTGGTTAAAAAGTCCCCTAAACCTAAAAGAACAATTTTTCTGCATCACTAAATCCCACCTCTGGGAAACTTGAAAACTACCCCCTGCAGCGGGGATGTGTCAGCACTGCAGGGGGTAGTTTTCAAGTTTCTCGGAGATGGGATTTAGTGATGCAGAAATCCGTCGGAGACTGGGGACATGCAAGAGATGGCCAAAGACTACAGGAATGCTACAGGAGATGGTCAGAGACTGCAGACATGATAGAGGTGATGGTCAGGATGTTATAGAAGATGTTTGGAGATTGAGGAGTCGTAGATTGAAGACCCTTTCTATGAGATCGAGAGAGATCACTGATATTACAGCCCATTTATATATCCATGCTCCCACATTTGTGCTCCCTACACCAATTACACAATGTATGCTCCACATTTTAAATGTCTCTCAAAAAAAAATAATTATGAAAAATCATAGCAAAAAACAAATGTAATAAATAAAATAAGAGGAAAGGGATGGACAGCACAGAAAAGGTATAATGGTGTGAAAGAAATAAACCACTAGAAGAAAGCCTAAAGATTATATAAGTAATTCGGTAAGGAACCCACATAATACTGCCTGTAGGGGCCCTGAAGTGCTGCATGATTGGGCACCAGGAGATTAAACTGGTGTTAAAATAGTGCTAATCTTATGCAATCACACTATATTAAAGTATATGTATGGGTCAGCCAAAACAGTTTGCTTTTTGCTTTGGATAGACTAGGGAATGGATAAAGCCCTTGTCAGTCTATTTATTTTTTTAGATCTATGATCTATTTGGGGATTTCTCTTCCCTTCCTGGCTCAAATATTTTAGATCTATATTTTTACACCCAGCAATAAAAACTTGACAGGGGTTCTAATCCTTTGCTACTCTGTTCAAAACAAAAATAAGCTTTGCCTATACTTACAATGTAGGTAATATATATATATCCACAGTATTTCACAAAAGTGAGTACACCCCTCACATTTTTATAAATATTTTATTATATCTTTTCATGTGACAACACTGAAGAAATGACACTTTGCTACAATGTAAAGTAGTGAGTGTACAGCTTGTATAACAATGTAAATTTGCTGTCTCCTCAAAATAACTCAACATACAGCCATTAATGTCTAAACCTCTGGCAGCAATAGTGAGTACACCCCTAAGTGAAAATGTTCAAATTGGGCCCAATTAGCCATTTTCCCTCCCCGGTGTCATGTGACTCATTAGTGTTACAAGATCTTAGGTGTGAGTGGGGAACAGGTGTGTTAAATCTCTTTCACTCTCTCATACTGATCAGTGGAAGTTCAACATGGCACCTCATGACAAAGAACTCATTGAGAATCTTAAAAGAAGAATTGTTGTCCTATATAAAGATGGCCTAGGCTATACGGAGATTGCAAAGACCCTAAAACTGAGCTGCAGAACAGTGGAAAAGACCATACAGTGGTTTAACTGGACAGGTTCCACTCAAAACAGGCCTCATCGTAGTCGACCAAAGAAGTTGAGTGCACATGCTCAGCGTCATATCCAGATGTTGTGTTTGGGAAATAGACCTATGAGTGCTGACAGCATTGCTGCAGAGGTTGAATGGGGTGGGGGGCCAGCCTGTCAGTGCTCAGACCATACCCCGCACACTGCATCAAATTGGTCTGCATGGCTATCTTCCAAGAAGGAAGCCTCTTCTAAAGATGATTCACAAGAAAGCCCACAGTTTGCTGAAGACAAGCAGCCTAAGGACATGGATTACTGGAACCACACTCTGTGGTCTGATGAAACCAAGATAAACATATTTGGTTCAGATGGTGTCAAGCACAGATGTGTGGCAGCAACCAGGTGAGGAGTACAAAGACAAGTGTGTCTTGCCTACAGTCAAGCATGGTAGTGGGAGTGTCATGGTCTGGGGCGGCATGAGTGCTGTCCGCACTGGGGAGCTATAGTTCATTGAGGGAACCATGAATGCCAACATGTACTGTGACATACTGAAGCAGAGCATGATCCCTTCCCTTTAAAGACTGGGCCGCAGGGCAATATTCCAACATGATAACGACTCCAAACACACCTCCAAGACAACCACTGCCTTGCTAAAGAAGCTGAGGGTAAAGGTGATGGATTAGCTAAGCATGTCTCCAGACCTAAACCCTATTGAGCATCTGTGGGGCATCCTCAAATGGAAGGTGGAGGAGCACAACATCCCCCAGCTCCGTAATGTCCTCATGGAGAAGGGGAAGAGGACTCCAGTGGCAACCTGTGAAGCTCTTGTGATCTCCATGCCCAGTGCTGGAAAATAATGATGGACACACAAAATATTGACACTTTGGGCCCAATTTGGACATTTTCCCTTAGGGGTGTACTCACTTTTGTTGCCAGCGGTTTAGACATTAATGGCTGTGTGTTGAGTTATTTTGAGGGGACAGCAAATTTACACTGTTATAAAAGCTGTACACTTCTATGTAATTTCTTCAGTGTTGTTACATGAAAAGATATAAAAAATATTTACAAAAATGTGAGGGGTGTAATTACTTTTGTGAGATACTGTATAAACAATATGTATAAAAGGTCAGTACAACCAAATGTAGTATTTCAATTATACATGCAATGAACTCAGACACCCACTAGCTTCTTATACATCCTAAAGACTGTAGTGGAAAAGTCTGCCTGCCATAGTTCCTGGCTTTCTTCTTTCCCACTAGAGGCGAGCCAACCAGTTTGTGCAAACTAATATTTGGCCTGCATCTGGCAGATTGCCAGATAGTGGAAAATATATGCTTATTGCCTGATTTTTGGGTGAACTGTGTTCAACCTCCCCTTTAACATAAACGGGCTAATGAGTTATTCTGAGCTCCGATGCCCAACCTTCTCATTCCTGGAGCTCCAGCCAAATTGTGAAAAACAAATAGGGAATCCCTCTTTGAATGACTGGTGGCAATTTAATTATGTCATCAAAGCAGTTACAAGATGTATCCAATAGGCAAGTAGTATAATTAGATAATGTGTGAGACGGCAATGATGAAGCCTAATGGCAACTGCAGGACAAGTATGTATACTATAAAAAGGGATCCCTTATTTCAAATTATTTTGTATAATTTATTCTTAGTAGGAGAAAGTACGGGAGCTCTTATTTAAAAATGTTGCCAAGCTTTGGAGGATGCAGTCCCTCGCTGCTTCAGTGATCCATCACTTAACCCAGTGTCCAAAATAGTGGGGGTCCATTAAAGGGGCACCCCACTAGCAGGCATTAGCTCCCACTTGGGACCTCTGGAGGAATGGATGGACATGCATCCTCACCCACTGGTGTCTTCCCTTCCAGACTGTATTCCAGAAATTAAAGCTTATTTGTCACATATTACTACAATTCATTGGGAAATTAAAATTATTTAGGTTACATTAGATGCCAAGTTTCTCTGTTCTTCAACTCCACACAACTTGGTCACAAAGCACTTAAATTTAATTTGTATAAATACATTGAGTATTCACAGGTATTACAGGAATATTGGCATATGCCAGTTGATTTTCTCCTCTCATAACTTCTTCCTGTTTGGGGGATTACTCTAACTTTTAACTGGACTGGTTGGATGAGCTCTGGGTCTCTGTGATTGGGGGGGGGGCCCTAGAACATATGGTAAAGGAGATATGGTTGTGCTCATAAGTTTACATGCCCTGGCAGAATTTATGATTTCTTGGCCATTTTTCAGAGAATATGAATGAGAACACAAAAACTTTTCTTTCACTCATGGTTAGTGTTTGGCGGAAGCCATTTATTATCAATCAACCGTGTTTACTCTTTTTAAACCATAATGACAACAGAAACTACCCAAATGACGTTGATCAAAAGTTTACACACCCTGGTGATTTTGGCCTGATAACATGCAAACAAGTCTACACAAAGGGGTTTGAATGGCTATTAAAGGTAACCATCCTCATCTGTGATCTGTTTGCTTGTAATTAGTGTGTGTGTATAAAAGGTCAATGCATTTCTGGACTACTGACAGACCCTTGCATCTTTCATCCAGTGCTGCACTGATGTTTCTGGATTTTGAGTCATGGGGAAAGCAAAATAATTGTCAAAGCATCTGCGGGAAAAGGTAGTTGAACTGTATAAAACAGGAAAGGGATATAAAAAGATATCCAAGGAATTAAGAATGCCAATCAGCAGAGTTCAAACTCTAATCAAGAAGTGGAAAATGAGGGGTTCTGTTGAAACCAAACCACGATCAGGTAGACCAACTAAAATTTCAGCCACAACTGCCAGGAAAATTGTTCGGAGTGCAAAGAAAAACACACAAATAACTTCAGGAGTCTCTGAAAACATGTGGTGTGGCTGTTTCAAGCTGCACAATAAGGTGGCACTTGAAGAAAGATGGGCTGCATGGTCGAGTCGCCAGAGGAAAGCCATTACTACGCAAATGCCACAAAGTATCCCACTTACAATACACCAAACAGCACAGAGACAAGCCTCAAACCTTATGACACAAAGTAATTTGAAGTGAGGTGACCAAAATTGAGCTTTTTGGCCACAACCACAAACTCTACATTTGAAGAGAAGTCAACAAGGCCTGTGAAACACGGAGGTGGATCGCTGATGTTTTGGGGATGTGTGAGCTACAAAGGCACAGGAAATTTGGTCAAAATTGATGGCAAGATGAATTCAGTATGTTATAAAAAATACTGGAGGAATATTTGCATTCATCAGCCAGGAAGCTGCGCATTGGACGTACTTGGACATTCCAACATGACAATGATCCAAAACACAAGGCCAAGTCGACCTGTCATTGGCTACAGCAGAATAAAGTGAAGGTTCTGGAGTTACCATCTCAGTCTCCTGACCTCAATATCATTGAGCCACTCTGCAGAGATCTCAAACTTACAGTTCATGCAAGAGAGCCCAAGAATTTCCAGGAACTGAAGGTTTTTTGCCAAGACGAATGGGCAGATTTACCATCTGAGAAGATAAAGAGCCTCATCCACAAATACCACAAAAGACTTCAAGCTGTCATTGATGTTAAAGGGAGCAATACACGGTATTAAGAACTGGGGTATGTAAACTTTTGATCAGGGTCATTTGGGTAGTTTCTTCTGTCATTATGACTTAAAAAGAGTAAACCCAGTTGATTGATAATAAATGGCTTCAGCCAAACACTAACCATGAGTGAAAGACAAGTTTTTGTGTTATCATTCATATTCTCTGAAAAATGGCCAAGAAATCATAAATTCTGCCAGGGTATGTAAACTTATGAGCACAACTGTATATTAATGATGGTGTGTGGAGGTGACATTTCCAAGCTGGAGTGAAGGGTGAACCATGTAGATGATAATCATTTGAATTTAAGTTATACTTTAATAGAGACGGTACACAAATTGACTTTCTGGATGTCACCATAGTAGGAGACATTGAAAAAGGATTGGTACATACCTCTACTTCTCGTAAGGCTTGTGCTTGGAATAGTCAGTTGAGGGAGACCTGTTGTCACACTCTCCACACATCAGAGTGATCCCAGTGGGGGAATTTGCTAGAGTGGGAAGGAACTGTTTTGCAGATAGTTTGAAAGAGATGCAGGGGTGGTACAGACAGGGTTTAAGGAAAGGGGTCATCCATCATGGTTTATACAGCGTAGTAAAAGGATTGCATCCTATAAGTCCAGATGTGATATATTATGTAACAAACGGAGATAACCTTTACAACCACTCTCTCTATGGAATACTCACAAAATGTGGATGTAATTAAAAAGAACATAATTACAAAAAACTTGCCTATCCTAAAAATAAACCTATCTATCAGTGCAACGCAGTATAAATAGTGCAATAACCAATGCAGCATATAATATATAAATATCCATGATAAATAAAAAGCAGTTAAGCAAAATTCCAAATGTCCATGTGAAAAAAATTCTAAATAGCAGTTCCCATATTCATGTCACAAATAAAGTTTTAATTTCTTGGTGCTTTTATATTTCTTTGCTTTAAATTCTTATCACCACATGTGTTTATATCAACGCCAGCTTTCATATGCCCTTACCTTAAAATTTTGACCTAATATTACATCTCATACACCTTCCCATTACAGTGGGGTCTTCTTTATCATGGCTGCTTTCTCTTCTCCTTTCCACTGGTGATCTTGACCCACCTCCATCCTCCGCAATCCTACGATATATACGTACGGAATTCTATCAAAAAGTATTAAAATATACTTAACTTGTGGTGTGCACTTTTACTGATGCACATCAGTATTCGGACTTATAATATGGAAAAGCTCCAACAAAATGGTCACTCACACACTTCCGGTTTAGGGATGTGACGTCGCCAGCTCCTCTCAATGCATTGCATTATAAAATCATGTGACTTCATCAGGGGATACTGTAAAGCACTGCATAAATTGATAGCGCTATATCAGTAGCGGTTGGTGACTTTTTAGGATGGGGGGGAGCCAGGCACCACCATTCCTATTTGACCCCTCCTACTTCTAATAAGCCCCATCCCTTATAGAATCCACCCACTCCGTCCCCTGTATTCCACATATTCTGTCAGGAGTACACAGCTCAGCATCACAGGACACAGTATATAGCTCAGCATCATAAGACACAGTATACAACTCAGCATCACAGGACACAGTATACAGCTCAGCATCACAGGACACAGTATACAGCTCAGCATCACAGGACACAGTATACAGCTCAGCATCACAGGACACAGTATACAGTATACTTTTGGAATGATATGGATTTCTGCACAAATTGGTCATAAAATGTGATCTGATCTTCATCTAAGTCACAACAATAGACAATCACAGTCTGCTTAAACTAATAACACACAAAGAATTAAATGTTACCATGTTTTTATTGAACACACCATATAAACATTCACAGTGCAGGTGGAAAAAGTATGCGAACCCATGGATTTAATAACTGGTTGAACCTCCTTTGGCAGCAATAACTTCAACCAAACGTTTCCTGTAGTTGAAGATCAGACGTGCACAACGGTCAGGATTAATTCTTGACCATTCCTCTTTACAGAACATGTCTCAGTTCAGCAATATTCTTGGGATGTCTGGTGTGAATCACTTTCTTGAGGTCATGCCACAGCATCGCAATCGGGTTGAGGTCAGGACTCTGACTGGGCCACTCCAGAAGGCGTATTTTCTTCTGTTTAAGCCATTCTGTTGTTCATTTACTTCTATGCTTTGGGTTGTTGTCCTGTTGCAACACCCATCTTCTGTTGAGCTTCAGCTGCTGGACAGATGGCCTCAAGTTATTCTGAAAAATGTCTTGATAAACTTGGGAATTCATTTTTCCTTCGATGATAGCAATCCGTCCAGGCCCTGATGCAGCAAAGCAGCCCCAAACCATGATGTCCCCACCACCATACTTCACAGTTGGGATGGGGTTTTGATGTTGGTGTGCTGTGCCTCTTTTTCTCCACACATAGTGTTGTGTGTTTCTTCCAAACAACTCAACTTTGGTTTCATCTGTCCACAGAATATTTTGCCAGTACTGCTGTGGAACAGCCAGGTGCTCTTGTGCAAACTGTAAACGTGCAGCAATTTTTTTTTGGACAGCAGTGGCTTCCTCTGTGGTAGCCTGCCATGAAATCCATTCTTGTTTAGTGTTTTACGTATTGTAGATTCGCTAACAGGGATGTTAGCATATGCCAGAGACTTTTGTAAGTCTTTAGCTGACACTCTAGGATTCTTCTTCACCTCATTGAGCAGTCTGCGCTGTGCTCGTGCAATCATCTTTACAGGACGGCCACTCCTAGGGAGAGTAGCAGCAGTGCGGAACTTTCTTCAATTATAGACAATTTGTCTTACCGTGGACTGATGAACAGCAAGGCTTTTGGAGATACTTTCATAACCCTTTCCAGCTTTATGCAAGTCAACAATTCTTACTCATAGGTCTTCTGAGAGCCCTTTTGTGCGAGGCATCATTCACATCAGGCAATGCTTCTTGTGAAAAGCAAACCCAGAACTGGTGTGTGTTTTTTATAGGGCAGGGCAGCTGTAACCAACACCTCCAATCTCATCTCATTGATTGGACTCCAGTTGGCTGACACCTCACTCCAATTAGCTCTTGGAGATGTCATTAGTCTAGGGTATCACATACTTTTTCCACCTGCACTGGGAATGTTTACATGGTGTGTTCAATAAAAACACGGTAACATTTAATTCTTTGTGTGTTATTAGTTTAAGCAGACGGTGATTGTCTATTGTTGTGACTTAGATGAAGATCAGATCACATTTTATGACCAATTTTTGCAGAAATCCATATCATTCAAAAGGGTTCACATACTTTTTCTTGCAACTGTAGCAGCCAGTGTCACAAGACACAGTATAGAGCCCCAGCATCACAGGTGGGGTATATAGCAGCCAGTATCACAGGACACAGTATATAGCTCCAGCATCACAGGAAGGAGTGTATTGCAGTCAATAACACAGGTATGGTAAATTGCAACCAATATCACAGGTGGGGGTAAATTGCAGCCAGTATCACAGGTGGGGTAAATTGCAGCCAATATTACAGGTGAGGGTAAATTGCAGCCAATATCACAGGTGGGGGTAAATTGCAGCCAAAATCACAGGTGGGGATACTTTGCAGCCAATATCACAGGTGGGGGTAAATTGCAGCCAATATCACAGGTGGGGGTAAATTGCAGCCAATATCACAGGTGGGGATACTTTGCAGCCAATATCACAGGTGGGGGTAAAGTGCAGCCAATATCACAGGTGGGGGTAAATTGCAGCCAATATCACAGGCGGGGGTAAATTGCAGCCAATAACACAGGTGGGGGTAAATTGCAGCCAATATCGCAGGTGGGGGTACCCACCACCCCTTATTGACTGGCCACCGCTGTGTTATATAGGTACCTGCAAAAAAATTAATAAACACATACACGTATTTTGGGTTACAGGACCCCTGACTCTCTATCTGAACAGTGCCGATCACATGCACTCTCCCAAGAAAAAAACTCTCTAGCAATACACATCAAACTGAGCATTTGTAGCTTGACCTTCTAACTTTCCGGACCTGTTTTGGAGTCAGTGGAAGAAGAGGAGGATCTGTGCATACAGGATCAAATAGCCTATTTTACACAATGTGGAGGATTAACCCCTCAGGCTTTGCTGCATATACAGACTGATTTTACTGTTGTGGGTTTAGTAACACTTTAAATTTATCTAGTTTCTTCGCATAGTTTTCTTTACTATATACTGTACCTGCACGCTGGGTCAGCTGTATTAAATACTGTATGTAAGCTCTGCTACCTACTTAGTAGAGCTGAAGACGTTTGCCCTGCAGATCCTTTTATGCCACAGCTAGTCATCCAAACAGAGGCTCCCTGTATCAAAAACTTCTCTGTCCACTAATGATGTGAAACACCCACAATATGCCTCGTAGTCAGACCTGCCTAGGCTTTAGGTCTCGTGAGGTGCTTTGAAGAAACAGTCTTTTAAATAAATGTTATATGGTTAAAACAAAATGGGCCAAATTGATTAAAATGAAATGAGAATTTAAATGACAGACCCACTTTAATAAGTTGGAAAACAATGAAGCACTGTAATGATTTTGTTATGGAAATCCATTTTTGGCTATTCTAGTATTGTTTTCTTCTTTTTAAATTTTTTATGTTTTATATTTGTTTTCCTGATAAATTCTCATGCATGACAACTATATTTCAGGTTGTCAATGACCCTTTAAAATGCCCTATACATCTCATATTAAAACTTGTCTTGGTTGTCCACCTTAGTCCTGTTTTATCTATTTCCCACTCTTCTCGCCAGTGCTTGTGTGTGTATATAAAGTACATATAAATGCATGGCCTATATTCCTTTTAAACCAAGCACATAACAACTACATTATTATGTTACAATTTCATGTCTAACCTTTGCCCTCATATATCTCGCCTGACCGCTCTCCTTTTTTGTTTTACATTTCACCAAAAATTGCTTTTTTTCACAGCATTGCCCTTTGTGGATTATAACATAGCTTGCTGCCTCCACACCGATATCTGTCCACTGCCAAAAAAAAAAAAAAAAGAAAAACCTTTTATCATACTGCAAGGGTGTTTCAAGGACAATGTGAATGGCTGAAATTATAACATTTACTTGTCTGGGTTCTGTTATTCCTACCTCTGTGCATGGATTTCTCTCAACACAATATAAAAGACATTTAAAGAATATTCAGTAAATGTATTGTAAAAGTGCAGAAAAAAATAATTATTGTTTTGGTCATATATATATATTATTTCAAGACTACTCTGCGTGTTTAGTTGTTGTGATAGGTATAATTCTGACAATAAGTACTGTTTTGTGTTGTAATAACAGCATTAGTCATTGTGAAAAATGTAATTTTCATAATAGGTACCATTTTTGTTGCTAAGGGTAAGTCAATATAATAGCTAAAATATAAAGGGAACAAAATATTAAATTGATGAAATGTTCTATGATCAGGGTTAGATTTACATCAAAGGAACCTATAGGCCACCCAAAGCAACATCCCTCTGCTAAGGTAACCTGCTTTTATGCAGAGCATTTTCTTGTTTTACTGGTCTTAATTTGGCTTAGCATATTGTGACAATGTGTAAATAGGCGTATATGAGATGACTGTATACAGAGATGACTGTATATAGTATATACTGATGATTATTATTACTGTATTATTATTATTATTATTATTATACATGATTTATATAGTGCCAACAGTTTGCACAGAGCTTTGCAACATGGGGGCAGACAGTACAGTTACAACACAAATTAATACGGGAGGAATTGAGGACCCTGCTCGTTACAGCTTACAACCTAGAAGGGAGAGTCAAGCGATACAAAAGTTAATAATTGTGGGGGATGAGCTGATGGAGAAAATGAAAATGCAGTTGTTAGGTGTGGTAGGATAGGTTTCTCTGAAGAGAAAGGTTTTCAGGGATGTCTAAAAGCTAATAAAGTAGGAGATAATTGGACAGATTGGGATAAGGTGTTCCATAGGATTGGAGAGGCTCTAGAAAAGTCCTGGAGGCGAGCAAGGGAGGAGGTGGCAAGGAGCTAGAGAGCCGGAGGTCATGAGATGAATGAAGAGAATGAATAGGTTGGTATTTTAGAGACTAGGTTAGTTATGAAGCTGAGGGCTAAGTTGGGGATGTCTTTGTAAATAGTTGTTAGTATTTTGAATTTAATTTGTTGGGTGAGCCGAAGCCAGTGCAGGGATAGACAGAGAGGAGAAGCAAACACAGAGCGATTGGTAAGGTGGATGATTCTGGCATGAGAAGGAAGTTGCAGTAGTCGAGGCGAGAAATGACCAGGGAATGAATTAAGAGCTTTGTTGTGTCATTGGTTAGAAAGGGGCATATATTGGAGATGTTGTGGAGGTTGAGGGGGCAAGATTTGGACAGTGATTGGATGTGGGGCTTAAAGGAGAGCTCAGAGTCCAGGACTACACCTAGGACCTTGGCATGGGGGGATGGGTTTATAGTTGATAACAGGAAAACGTATAACCAATAACTATATAGGGAAAATCTGCCTGTTTCCCTTAGTCACTGGGCCCAATGGTAGGTCCTACGCTGTCCATTGTATCTGTGAAGGTTTTCATTTATCCAGTTCTAGGTATAGCTAGTAGCAATTAGTCACATTAAACTGGACTTACAGTATTTAGTAATGCTGAAGACATTCCTCTGCTTACCTAGGTGGCTTCCTCAGGTCAAATGAGTGTTAGGAGCATACCTGGCATTTATACCCACCTTGGCAACGCATTCACCATAATCCAATCACTTTGGTGTCAAAAAAATGTCAAGACAAGTGTTGAACATCCAAGAACATGATAGGAGATGTGAACACTTATAAAAACCACTGTTTTAATTTAAATAATGAAAACACTGTGGTGCCATAAAGTTGTAGACTGGTGTTAATTTTTTTCAGTTACATGGCTGAAAGTGTGATGCTGTTAAATTGCTGGGATAAAGATGTCAAAATTGCTTTTTATGTTGGTGACCTTCATAACCACTTCATATTGGGAGGTAAAGCTGAACAACTCTAAAAATAAGGGCTGTCAAAGCAAATCTGGTGCAGCTGTGCATGGTAGCCAATCAGCATCTGACTTCAGTTTTTTCAAAAAAAACGTGAAAGCCGATCAGTTTCTATGCAGAGCTGCACCAGATTTTACTCTCTCCAGTTTTAGTAAATCAACCCTAGTCCTGGAACTCATAATTGATAATGGAGTACCTTACAATGTCACATCCTTGTTCAGTTGTATGCTAACTACAGAGGCTGATGAGACCATATTAAAACATCTGAACATTCTAAAATCCTTTACAGCTTAACTCAAATTACATGTAGTATGGGAAATAATGGAACTTTGTTTCAGAAGAACACATTTCAAGTACAAGGACAACTTCTACAACAAAAACATGACTGGGCAATGCAATTACCAGTGTTTCTTATTGAAACAAACCTGTGCACATCAGAGGTGGGCAGGACAAACTCAAATTCTAACAAGAGATCAACACCCAGTCATTGGTTCTGGGTCAAATCGTCTGAAATACAAGGTTTCAGTTAACACATATATACGATGGTTAAAAACACCACAAGTTTACACAAGGATAATACAGAATGATAAATGATCTTTTCTCTAATGTGTTACAGATCAAGGTGGGGAGTGACTCCAACATTCAAGTATCCCTAAACCTACATCATAAAAAACTATCAATAAATGCCGTATTACACGCTGGTTGTTCAGTTCATGTCCCCAGTTCAGCTAGGGATTTTGCAGCTGTGGTGACAGCTCTACACATGCTCAGTTTTCAGTGAGATTATATGCTGAGCATTTCCTCCCTATCACATCTGAGCAGCCCCTGTGACTATAGAGTCCCACATATGGGCATATTCTGTACACAGTGGTAAATGACAGCCCACTCCCTCCCTCCTCCTCCAATGACCACTAACCAGCTAAACACAATTGGGGGGGGGGGGGGGGGGGGGGGTCTCTTTTCTAGTAAATAGTAAGACATAATAGGAACACATTTGAACAC
>BLSH010052297.1:73559-94736 GCA_018402905.1 Glandirana rugosa | reverse complement strand
GGGGGGGGGGGGGGGATATTACATGTAGAATAATGATGGCTTCACCTCCCTCTTATTCTAAGACAGAGGGTGGAGGGACATGACCCAGCCTGTGACTGGCAGAAATCTGACCACATCATGTTATTTACACATATTAATAATGATTTGATTGCAAATATATTTTTGTATGACCATTTAAAACAGTTTATTGATATAATTTATTTATTTTTACTCTGTATTATTATTATAAAGGATTTTTATAGCTCTAACAGTTTGCACAGTGCAAACAGGGCAGACAGTAAAGTTACAATACAATTTTATACAAGAGGAATCGGAGGGCCCTGCTTGTTCGAGCTTACAATCTAGAAGGGAGGGTCAAGTGAAACAAAAGGTAATAACTGTGGGGGGTAAACTGATGAAGAAAATGAAAATGTAGTTAGGTGTGGGTAGAATAAACTTCTCTGAAGAGGAGGGTTTTCAGGGATTGTCTAAAAGCTAGCAGAGTAGGAGATAACCAGACAGGTTGGGCTAAGGAGTTCCATAGGATTGGAGAGGCTCTGGAAAAGTCCTGGAGGCAAGCAAAGGAGGAGGTGACGAGGGAGCTAGAGAGTAGGAGGTCTTGAGAGGAACAAAGAGAGCGATTAAGTTGGTATTTCGAGACTAGGCTGGTGATGTAGCTGGCGGCTAAATTGTGGTTGGCTTTGTAAGTTGTTGTGAGTATTTTGAATTGAATTTGTTGGGTGAGCGGGAGCCAGTGGAGGGATTGACGGAGAGGAGAAACAGACACAGAGCGATTGGTAAGGTGGATGAGTCTGGCAGCAGCATTCATGATGGATTGAAGTGGAGGGATAGCCTGTGCAGAGGTAAGCCATTGAGAAGGGAGTTGCAGTATTGGTATTGGTGAGAAAAGGGCATATTTTTGAGACGTTGCAGAGGTTGAGGGGGCACGATTTGGACAGTGATTGGATGTGGGACTTAAAGGAGAGTTCAGAATCCAGGACTACACCTAGGACCTTGGCATGTGGGGGTGGGCTGATAGATGTGCCATTGATTATGGCAGAGAGATTGCGGGAAGGGGCACGTGGTGGAGGGAAAATTATAAATTCGGTTTTGGATACTAAAAGCTGTTTTTTAAATTTTGAACATGTGTCCAGCAGGACTAGAAGCTCCTCCGGCTTATGTTTGCCTGCAGACAGGCTGGGAGAGAGCTGGGTCATGTACAAGATGTATATCACATAGAAAAAAGGTACCTAGATTTTTTTAATTAAAATAATTACAGTGCCATCATCCACATACAGAAATAGAAGGGACATTGTAAAGTAAACAGTGTGTGTTTAGTATCACTTTAAGAAACACACTCCAGAAACTACTTTTTGATTCTCATCACCCAGTGAAACACAAACTGGGAGTTATTAGAAATCTTTAACAGGTTGAGATTCTAGCAGGAGTATACCAGCATCTCTACAGGGTCAAGAAAAACATGATACCGTCCAACAGAGAGGAGAAGCACAACACATGAAGTGATATAGTCATTATGTATTGAATGTGGATTTTGGAAACATTTCTGAAATGAAACAAAAATAACATCCCTGTGTTTTTCAAGTCTATTAACAAACTGAGACAGAAGCTCATACATCCAAAAGATCCAACACCCAAAAACTAATTTTGGGCCAGTTCACACTGCTGAGTGCAGCCAGATTGGATATGATTCGCACCGCACTGCAGTGTGAATCACATGCAATCTCTATGCGATGCAATCTCAGCCATAGAGATTGTATGGCTGAAATTGCATCGCATTCAGAACAAACTTGCACAGGACTCCTTCATCTCAGCATTGTGAACCGTGCCCTAAGTAACTCCATTTATGCATTACAGTGCTTTAAGGAATACATGGACATTTCCAATGGTAAGAAAAAAAAAAATAGAAAACAACCACTCAACAAATGCACGGCCTAATGTAGGAGGGCAATTTCTTCAGGTCAGGATTTGGCAGTCATCTTACACCTTAAGGGAAAGGGGCATTCTTTCAAGGGCAATGATGTGCAAATTTTGGATGCAAGGGGTTTGAAAAAAGGCTATCTATATACTATAATTGGATCAACATTTCAAAACAGGGGATGGGACCTTCAACACCCACATATAATTTGAATTTTTATGTTGGTTGACAATATATTCAGCCATGTAATCCAGATTAAAGTGGAGCTTTACAGCCAAGAAAGCTGCCATCTTAGCCTCTGTTTGATCTGCAGTTACCATGATGCTGCACAAGTGATCAGCTATGAAACCAGCCATTTAATGACTTTACAGCTTGGTTGAGAGCTACCTAAGCACACCAGTAACTGTAACAGTTATCATTCAAAGCATGCCTTGAATGCACCTGTTTTGGGAACCACTAATATAGGGAAGGGATTATGCAAATTTGAACATAATGTTTTCAAAAACTTTAATATCTTCCATCATGATTTTTTAAAAGAATTTCTGTGGACTGTTTGATTTAATTTTACATTCAATATCAATGGATTAAAACAAGTATATAGCAAATCCCCGTGCTAATTATGTGTGCAATAGGCAATTTCAGTGTTAGTAAATTTGAAGTTGAAAGCCGGAGCTGCTGCCACTTAAAACAGTGCATACGTCACACTATTGATAAATGAAAAACCAAAAAATATAGTGAAGCGCTCTCAAAGGAATAATTTTCAAAATTCATCAATATAGGAATGAATAAATATAAAAACGAAATGTGCAAAAGTGCAATTTCATCAATATAAAGTTACGTATGCTTCATGTGCAAAAGGCTTCTAATTAAGTAATATTTGTGCAATCACAAATTGCACAAATTGCACAAATATTATTTAATTAGAAGCTTTTTTGCACATGAAGTATATTGGTATATGTGCTATATATATTGATGAAATTGCACTTTTGCACATTAAGTTTGTATGTTATTTATTCTTATATTGATGAATTTTGATGAGTATACCTTTGAGAGTGCTTCACTATATTTTTTGTTTTTCAATATTGATCGATTGTGGGACTTTCACATGGATGATTTCACTTAAGCACTGTTCCCAATCACCACTTTTTGTTGATTGCATGTATTTTATATGTATGGTTTTACTTAATTTCATTTTTATTTATTTATTTTTATTGTCACATGAATTTGTTTGAGCACTATATTTTTTAATACTCATTTTCATGTTGATTCATTTACTGAGCACTGCATAAGTATTTTTGTATTTATGTCTTTGACATAACCAGATAAGTCCTGTCTACTGTCAAACACCACTACTATTTGCACTCTGTCAATTACAGTATCTCACAAAAGTGAGTACACCCCTCACGTTTTTGTAAATATTTTATTATATCTTTTCATGTGACAACACTGAAGAAATGACACTTTGCTACAATGTAAAGTAGTGAGTGTACAGCTTATATAACAGTGTAAATTTGCTGTCCCCTCAAAATAACTCATCTCACAACCATTAATGTCTAAACCACTGTCAACAAAAGTGAGTACACCCCTAAGTAAAAATGTCCAAATTTGACCCAATTAGACATTTTTCCTCCCCGGTGTCATGTGACTTGTTAATATTACAAGGTCTCGGGTGTGAATGGGGAGCAGGTGTGTTACATTTGGTGTTATCGCTCTCACTCTCTCATACTGGTCACTGGAAGTTCAACATTGCACCTTATGACAAAGAACTCTCTGAGAATCTGAAAAAAAGTTTGTTGCTCTACAAAAATATGGTCTAGGCTAAAAGACGATTGCCAAGACCCTGAAACTGAGCTACAGCATGGTGAACAAGGCCATGCAGTGGTTTAACAGGACAGGTTCCACTCAGCTCAGACCTCGCCATGGTCGACCAAAGAAGTTGAGTGCACATGCTCAACGTCATATACAGAGGTTGTCTTTGGGAAATAGATGTATGAGTGCTGCCAGCATTGCTGCAGAGATTGAAGGGATGGGTGGTCAGCCTGTCAGTGCTCAGACCATACGCCACACACTGCATCAAACTTATCTGCATGGCTGTCGTCCCAGAAGGAAGCCTCTTCTAAAGATGATGCACAAAAAAGCCTGCAAACAGTTTGCTGAAGACAAGCAGACTAAGGACATGGATTACTGGAACCATGTCCTGTGGTCTCGTGAGACCAAGATAAGCTTAGTTGGTTCAGATGGTGTCAAGCGTGTGTGGCGGCAACCAGGTGAAGAGTACAAAGACAAGTGTGTCTTGCCTACAGTCAAGCATGGTGGTGGGAGTGTCATGGTCTGGGGCTGCATGAGTGTTGCTGGCATTCTGGAGCTACAGTTCATTGAGGGAACCATGAATGCCAACATGTACTGTGACATACTGAAGCAGAGCGTGATCCCCTCCCTTCGGAGACTGGAGTGCAGGGCAGTATTCCAACATGGTAACGATCCAAAGCACACCTCCAAGAGGACCACTGCCTGCTAAAGAAGCTGAGGGTAAAGTTGTTGGACTGGCCAAGCATGTCTCCAGACCTAAACCCTATTGAGCATCTGTGGATTGGCATCCTCAAACGGAAGGTGGAGGAGCACAAGGTCTCTAACAACTACCAGCTCCGTGATTTCATCATGGAAGTGTGGAAAAGGACTCCAGGGGCAACCTGTGAAGCTCTGTTGAAGTCCATGCCCGATAGGGTTAAGGCAGTGCTGGAAAATAATGGTGAAAATATTGAGACTTTGGGCCCAATTTGGACATTTCCACTTAGGGGTGTACTCACTTTTGTTACAGCAGTTTAGACATTAATGGCTGTGTGTTGAGTTATTTTGTAGCAAAGTGTAATTTCTTCAGTGTTGTCACATGAAAAGGTATAATAAAATATTTACAAAAATGTGAGGGGTGTACTCACTTTTGTGAGATACTGTATATATGAAAAATGGACCCTGTTTCTGACTCATCTATAATGTTGTCTTCACCATTCATACTCCCCTCCCTTTACCTGAGAGACAAGTTTTCAGATTTTACTTGCTGTTGAACTGTGGCAGTATCAGTGCCACTATGTTTCTGTGCAGGACAGTATTTTCTAAAGGAGGGATATTTTATACAGTGGCCAAGTAAAATCACAGCTTGGTGTACTACCCATCTGGGGCCTAGTGTGTCTATCTATAGGCAAAACTAAATCAGTGGTAGATTATCTAAAAGTGTTCTTGCAATGTATGCCAGCACTTGACTTTGAATGGAATGGGATACAGACATTTTTATCAATCGTTTCTTAAATGGAGCATTCATAAGGCCTCATGCACACTGGAAGTCATAAAACTCCAGTAGTGTTAGCTGTAGAAAGCTGTAGCTATAGAATGAGCTTTTTTGCAGTAGTGCTTTTAAGCTTTTTTTAGCACAAATATATTCCCACAAAAGTGTACGGCTCATAAACGCTGAATAGCCATTTTTTTAGCTTTTTAAGAGTTAGAGCATTTTTACAGCTGAAAAACTCCTCTTCAAACCCACATGTTCTGGGGTTTTTTTCAAGCCAGAAAAAGCCCCTGCTAAAAAACACAGATAACAGCCTATGTGCATGGACACATAGGATACAATGCTGGGGAGTTTACTGGCTGCAGAAAACATCAGCTGTATAAACGCACAGTGTGCATGAGGCCTAATGGGAAAAAATATTTTCCCGGTAAGAGGCGATGAGAGTCATAGCAAAAGATGTGCCTTCTGGGGATAGCATAAGATAAAGTTGCCTAATCTGCTCTTTCAACGACCAAACTGCAATGTGGTCTCTAAGAAAGGCGTACAGGGATGAAATATTTCTGTTCATAATTCTATGAATGAAGAATCTTGCAATATATGGGTATAACAATGGTGGGTAGGGCTTAGCATGGGCATTAGGAGGCAGTGTATTAGTGCTGCCTCAGGCCTGCAAGCAAATAAGAGCAATACACTTATTTCCTATTTCTATTTGGCTTGATCAATAAAAAATGGAAGAAAAAAATCCCATCTTATGATCCCTTTAATGTATTCATGTAAAACAATGTTCAAAAGGTAACAAATTAATATAATTTCATATGCATACATAAGAAAGCAACAATCTGGATATTAAATTCTATAATTCATGAAGCGGCGAGTCATTTCTTATGCACCATAAAATTTCACACTTTTCCATTGCAGAGTCTGTGAATGTAGATAGATTAGGATGAAAGCATGGAAATAAACAATACATTTTCTTTTAGATTATTACCTTGTGCTTGAATGATATGGAACTCAGAGGCATAAGAAATGACTGCGTGCTACATGCAATAGCACTGCATTTCTCCTTTGTAGATAAGAGCAGAGAATCATAAGCAGGGTAATTCACATTCAGCTTTGCTATCTGCCAGAAAGGTATTTGTTTCGTCCATGTTTTGATTTAGGAACTTAGAAAATGGCAGGCTGTCTTGTCCAACACAAATGTATTGCATTATTACCATGTCATTCTGGCATTAACTCCTTGCCTTGGCCAGACACATTCTAATTTCTGGCTGTGAAAGGATGAAAACTGTTATTATAAAAGTATATTAAATAGAGTAGATACTAGGATTCATAGGGAGTGCACTGCCCCTCTGCCACTGCTAAAGTAGAATTCCAATTTGGTACTTTTTGTTCACATGTAATAATCAGTATTTTTTGCTAGAAAAATACTTAGAACTCCCAAACATTATATATATATTTTTAAAGCAGAGGCCCTAGAGAATAAATTGGTGGGTTTTGCAATTTTTTATGTCAAACGGTATTTGCGCAGTGGTTTTTCAAATGCAATATTTAGGAAAAAATACACTTTTTTAAATTTTAGTTCCAAAAAAACTCCCACAATACATAACCTAATTTTTTTTTTGTAAAATATAAAATATGATGTCATGCTGCGTAAATAGATGCCAAACATGTCATACTGTAAAATTGTGCACGCCCACGCATTGGCGACAAACAACCTAAATTTGACTATTTATAGGCGATAATTTAAAAGCCTTTACAGGTTACCACTTTATATTTACAGAGGGGGTCTAGTGCTAGAATTACTGCCGCGAAACCTCATATGTGTGGTACGATTGCTGTTTGAGTGCTTGCGGACCGATGCACGCGTTCGCCTTTGCGCTCTCGGTTTTATTATTTTTTAAAATTATTAATTTATTTTACTTTTTTATTTTTACACTCTTGCTTTCTTTTTTTATCACTTTTATTGCTGTCACAAATAATGTATACACCCTTGTGACAGCAATAGGCAAGTGACAGGTACTCTTTATGGTGATAAGACCCCAAATCCATCCTTTGCACTTGAGAGCATACAAAATGCCAAGATTGGTGTTTTTGAATGCTTTTCATTTTCAAAAAATGGTGTAGTTGACATCTAGGTAAACCGTAAGTGTCATGTCATTGTTTCCAGGTTACCATAGCGGAGAGCCAATCAAAACCGATTCCGGGTTTCTATGGGTCTCCAACTAGCTGGCGGACATCCCGGATAATAGCTTGAGTCTTGGGGTGGGATGGGAGAGTCTGAGAGAGCTGTGGAAGGTGGTGAGGGGGGGGAGTCCCCTCCCGCTGCTTGTACTAGCAATCACACTGGTGTAAACACGGCGGTTCCCGCACTGTCAGTGGGCATGTAAGAGATCTACTGATCCCTGTCACTGGGATCAGTTAGATCTCTTATGCCCATCATAGCCCAGCCCCCTCATAGTTAGAACACGCCTAGGGAGGGAACACAGTTAACCCCTAGATCTCCCCCTGTAGGTTAACCCCTTCACTGCCAATGACATTTATACAGTAATCAGTGGATATTTAAATTTCTGAAGAAAAAGGGGGTTTTTTAACACTGCGCATCCACTAAACTCTAGAGCGGCTAGCACCACATTCTCAACAACATATGTGTGTACAAATAACAAAACTTAAATAACGCGCAGCGCTGAAAAATTAAAAATAAAATTAAGACAAGTGGTCAAAACCGGGAATTACCCCGATAAAATATCTGTGAAAGTGATAATGAATCAAATCAAAAAAAGTCCAAAAAAAGTTCATCAAAAAGTGAATAAATTCCAAACGTTAACATGAAGAGATAATACGTAATTAGTGAGTATTCAATATTCCATAGTGTTCCACCATAAGAAGTGCATCCACCACCTTACAGATGAGGTACTCTTACCAAATAGCAGCTGGTAAACCGCATGTATGGATAGCCAATAGAGGTAGTATGAACCAGGGTCAGAACAGCACTCCTCATGTGTGGACAATCAACAGTCCCAATGACGAATTCA
This sequence comes from Glandirana rugosa, assembly GCA_018402905.1. Taxonomy (NCBI): domain Eukaryota; kingdom Metazoa; phylum Chordata; class Amphibia; order Anura; family Ranidae; genus Glandirana; species Glandirana rugosa. The sequence goes on along the minus strand of BLSH010052297.1, from coordinate 86,509 downwards.
CATTTCAAGGGAAACCACAGATAATGAGATACCGAATAAACTGTATATATGGATAACCAGTAAACAGTTCAAATGGCAATTTAATGCTTCAAAGGAAAATCGTCAGTGGGTATCCCCCAAATGCTGCTCCAAAGCCGATTCCATGAGCACAAAGTTGTTGCTTCTTCTTCTTCCGCACACTGATCACGTGAGTAAGTCAGCTGCTAGTTACGACACAACTCGCGAGTTGTGTCGTAACTAGCAGCTGACTTACTCACGTGATTGTTGCTCTTTTTTGTTTATAGCGGCGATCAGAAATGACGCAGAGGTGATCAAATACCACCAAAAGAAAGCTCTATTTGTGGAAAAAAAAGGACGCAAATTTAGTTTGGGTACAACGTCGCACGATTGCTCAATTGTCAGTTAAAGCAACGCAGTGCCGAATCGCAAAAAGTGCCCTAGTGCTAACATGGGAAAAACCCTGAATTAAAACAATTCTGCAAAGAAGAGTAGCCCAAAATTCCTCCACAGTGATGTGAAAGACTCATTCCCAATTATCGCAAATGCTTGATTGCAGCTGTTGCCGCCAAAGGTGGCACAAACAGTTATTAGGTTTAGGGGGCAATTACTTTTTCACATGGGGCCAGGCATGTTTGGACAGCTTTTTACCATAATAATTGAAATCATCATGCAAGTGCTTTTACCGGGGTTATGTCCCCCTCTCCCGCTCACCGGTGTTTCTCAGGCTTGCTGTTTCTACTGGCAAGCCCGGGAAACGATCCAACGGTTCACGCGGCTGGCCATATTAGTGAACAGAAACTAGATCATCCCTCTGTTTAAATAAGTAAACCTTTTTTTTTAAAGCAAAAGATCAAATTCTTTTTTGATCTTTTGCTTTCAAAGGTAGAGGAGAGATTAGGGGTCCTATTTCCTTTTCAAATTATATTTTGGTTGGTTGCTCTTGGCAGAATACCAGTCTTGGCTGGTGTTCTACTATGTTTGGTCAAGCAAATTGGGGACTTGTGTTGTGAAGAATAGCAGAGGAAGCCTTGTACTTTTGGATTTCCAAAAAGACCTGCTTCCACAGCTCACCATTCATAAACTGTACCTTACCAATGTTCATGTATATCTATACTCTGACTGATATCCTCACTACACCTTTACTTTCTTCTACCCATAAATAATCAGAAGATTACACTCCTTTTACAAATTGGCTTTATAAATTGTATTTTTTGCTTGTTCCTTTATTATCTTCTACAAAAAGGTAAATAAATGGATTAAAAATAATGAAATAATAACAAAAAGAAACAGTTTTGCCCTTTAGCATTTATATTTCTCATCCATTTCAGAGTGAACTGTTTATAAGATTATCTCAGAATCTGCTTTTGAAATTGTTTTACAGATTAGAGCCAGTGAAAAGCTGCAATTAAATCAGCTGTTGCACAGACAAAGTGTTCTGTCTTGTCCTGTAAAGTCACCGGGAAGCGCACCGGATTCCAATAAAATCAAAAGCAAATTGAGCTGCCAAATTAAATATTAAACTGCTGATAGATGCATGTTGTTCTGCAGAAAATTGATTGAAATTCAGAATTTCTCAGTGCTTCATCTCATCTGGATTCTGAGCTTTTGTTAGCGTGTTTTTACTATTATTAATATTATTATTGTAATTATTAGTAGTAGTATTTGTAGTAGTAGTGGTGGTAATAGTTATTACTATAATTTAGATTATGCCTTTTAGTCATTTTATCATGACCTATAAGTCTTTAAATATATTGGCACCACTATACTTTTACTTTGTAATAGATGACACATCCAAATTTTCATTTACACAACATATTAGAGTGATATTAATGTCTTTTTTGTTTTTTAAAATAAAAACAAACATGGTATACTTATCTGCTCTGTGCAGTTGGTTTTGCACAGAGCAGCCCGGATCCTCCTCTTCTCGGATCCCCTGCCGGAGCTCCCGTCCCTTCCCTCCTGTCAAGTGCCCCCAGAGCAAGCAGCTCAAGCAGGCTTGCTCCCGAATCACGGTTCACACACAGAGCCGTGGCTCAGCCCCTCCCTCTCCTAAATGGCTTACTGGCTGTGATTGACAGCAGCGGGAGCCAATGGTTCCTGCTGCTGCTTCAGCCAATGACTAATTAGAGTCCCCAGAAATCCAAGGCTCTCGTGCACATTGCTGAATTGAAATGGGGCTTAGGTAAGTATTGGGAGGGCTGCTGCACATAGAAGGTTTTTTACCTTCATGCATAGAATGTAAAAAACCTTGAGCCTTTAGAACCAGTTTAATTAAAATTAAATAATTTCAAAGCTGTTTTTACCATGGCCTAAGATAACATGCAGTGGCAAGAGGTGACCATTATTCTTATTAATAGAGTTCTGTAAAATGAAATGGCACCCTTTGATAGTTATGCTTAAGTTTGGTGGTTAGGAGGGAGGGCTCCTCCTGTACCCCCAGATAAATACCTCACTTAGAATTCCAGATCCAAACTGGACATTGGGGAGCACTCAGGACAAAATAGCTCCCCTTTCACCCTACATCTCCCGTTTGAGTTTCCAGAGTTGGTGTCACCTAGGTCTGTGTACACCCAGCCTCCCGTTTCTTTCCCCCCTTTTCAGGGCCGGGGGGCTTGGTGGTCGGGTCCCTAGTTTATCCGTGGGGTTGAAGCCCCGTCTACAGTAAATACCCATTGTGGTGGTGGGGCGGTGACACCCCGTGCATCTAGGGTCCGGTCCTCTTGCCAGTCCATCTATAATGTTATAATAAGCACCTGGAGCCCTGGGTTTAGAGGACCTTAGTCACCTCTCAATAAGATAATCGCAATGGTTTAAAGACTCTCTGCTCTCACTGCTGAAGCGACTTATGCTTATCTGTTAAATTGCATATTCTTAGGCAGTTTCAAACTTTTATGTTCAAGAATTGATATATTTACTCACCTGAAAATGGCCTTTTAGGCTGAACATTTATACTGTTTTCATGACATTTTCTATCTAAAAAAAAAACAAAACAAATGAACATATTGAAAATTAAAGTGAAATGGCAATTTGAAAATTGGGATTGGTAGGTAACTGTTGGGACCCATTCATACTTCCTGCATTTTCTGTATAGTGGATTGCATTATAGCACATGTATAGTGCATTTTATATGTTTTACATACAGCACCATTCATCCCTATGAAAGATGCCCTTGCTGGAAACCAAACTAAACAACATACAGGTTTAACAGCTTGTTGTCCGCTCACAGTAGATATACTGCCAGGCACCTCGACATACCCGTATGTGGCGGTGTACTTCCTGGTTTGGTGGGCATGCCACCTGCTGACTTGTGCTGTGATCGGGCACAGCACATGTTTGCCATCAGATTCAGCCAATGATTTTGGCTGAAACCTGCAGATCACCTGTGGCCAATCACAGCACAGAGTTAATTAAGCAGCACACTTTACACACACTGCACTAGTTAGGCACACAGTTAACTCCTTGATTGCCCCTTGATACTATCCCTTCCCAGACATTGCCATTAATACAGTGTACAGTATTATCACTGATCACTATATTAGTGTCACTAATGATGTCAGTGTCGGCTAGTTAATGCCCCTCCAAGCCAGTGTCATTTAATGCTAGATTCCCCGCAACACTATCACAGCCACACTATAAGTCGCTGATCGCTGCCATTACTAGTGTAGCGTGCCCCCGAAGGAGCTGCTGAATGTAATTTATATTTGTTACTGGGCCTCCCTCTGATTATCCTGCAGCCAGTCACTATGGATTTTCACACTGCCAGGTGCACACACACAATCCTGCTCATTTTCAATGACCAGTCTAAGGGACGAATTTTCAATGCTTTATTGTAGAACTTGGATAGGAGAGGGGAAAGCATAGGATACTCCAGGTTCACTGACTTCTGATGAGGACAATTTCTCCCTAGCTCTGTATAGCAGGCTGATCTCAGTGGTGCACTTAACAAACTGGTCCTAAAGAAACAAGTCCATCTTTAAGCAACACAGGACAGGCTGGACTTTGCTTCTTGAAGACACTAACCAGTGTCTCCTTTCTATCTCAGTGTAGCAGACTATCGATGGCACTTTATGGCAGACTGACTTTAGTGGAACAGGTCCCTTTTTAAGCAGTAAGGACAGAATAAGCCGGACTCTGTTCTTCAAGACACTCACCAGTGTCTCCTTTTTAGCTGGCACACCCGATTAGCTGATTAAGAGGGCAGGGGAAATTCTAGCAACACAGTCTCAGAGATTCCTTCACGGGTCTGTACTCACACCATGTCCCGGGACAGTTGGTAGCCTCCTTCCAACTTCCAAGCAACACTTTGCCACTGTGATATCAGACAGAATCCAAGGACGTCCTCCCTCTGTAAGCTTCTAAATAACTCTGGGCTGCAGCTTCAGCAACTTCAGCTAGGCCTCGACCAGGTCCAACATCTCCAGCCTCCTGGCTAGAACCTCAGGCCTAGTAGCCAGGAGCTGGACACACGCCCTCACCCCTGAGATCTGGGTGGGCTGGAACTCCTAACCTTGAGCCCATGTGCTCCTTTTTATATGAAGGTGTTCACCCAAGATGCAGTGGGGGCCACTCCCCTGCTAGTTGGTCAGAACCACCCTCAAATACACCTGCTGTCACTGGCTGGGTTTTCCTCCCACTGTCCAATAGGGACACATACTACTGGACAAAGTAAAACCTTCCAGATCACATGAATCAGCACCAGAGCACACTGAGCAGACCTTACTCAAATCCAGGCTCTCTGATAAGCAGATAGCATATACATTTACCTATCTGTTCTCCTGTTAAGCAGAAAGAGCCAAAAACTATATACACTTACTAACACCCAAACTAGGAGGGCGCTACACTAGTATAGTGTCTGTACGGATCAGCATCTTGATCATGATCAGAACTATACTAGTGTCCCGAATAGTATAGTGTCCTCAAAAACACAGTTTGGCTTTTGCCAAAGACATGTAGCAGAATACCATTTGGCCTAAATTTATAAAGAAATTTAATTTTATTGGATATGTTTTGTAACAGAAAGTAGAAAATATTGTTTTTTCAACATTTTTGGTATTTTTTCATTTATATAATAAAAAAATAAAAACCCAGCTCTATTTGTATGAGAGAAAAAACATAAATTTAATTTGTGTACAGTGTTGCATGGTAGCGCAATTACCAGGAGCACAGTGATGAATAGCAAAAATTGCCCCTTTCGGAGGTCAAGTGGTTAAACTTGCACGACACCAAAACTAAAAATGAGAATTTATCCGTTAAAAACAATTGTGAAGAACTATCCATTTGCTTTAGGTAGAGTTCAAAGAGACTTGGTCGTTATGATAAAATCTTAAAAATAACAAGTCCTTTTAACTCGTAAATTGAAAGGGAGCCTTGGACTCCCACATCTAGTGCTATATTATCGGGTTTCCCAAGTAACTCTGTTCTCAACGTTCTACACCTGCAACAAAAAGCCAAAATGCATAGTTATGGAGTGACATGCTGTACATTTGATCCCTCTGGACTTTATAAAATGGCAGCCTGTGAGACAATGGACACCTATTTTAGCTCCTACTTTGTCCAACTCTCTTGCTGTCTGGGACAGGGTGTGGAACAACCCAAATCTCACCTCACCCTTTCATCAATTGGCTCACCTTTTTTACAACCCTGCTTTTCCACCTGGTCAAGATCCAGAGGCCTTTTCGAAGGTGGCTACATTAGGGTCTTTATAGGATTGGCCACTTTGTGGATCAGAGAGGGAGGATCTCTTCCATTTACTATTGCTTGACACTGCAGATAAACTTCCTTATATCAGGGTGTGGGACTCGCATATAGTATCTGAGAAGGAACCTGCACATTGGCATGCCTGTTTCCACTTGGTATATAAGGGTACACTAAATGTATCTCTCGTGGAGGCAAATGTAAACGTTATGATGAGATGGTATTTGATTCCTCTTCGTACCTCATAATTATATCCAACCTTCTCACTGTTGTGTTTTAAAAGCTGTCTTTCATACAGTACCATGTATCATATATGGTGGGAATGTTCTATATTACGAGGCTTCTGGAGCAAGGTCTTTGCGTTAATTAGGAAGGTTACAGGAGCACCAGTACTGCAGTTACCTTGCATCACTTTATTGAATGAACCACTGGAGAAGGTTTCCTGTTCTATGCAGAAACTGATATTCTTTATGCTCTTTGCAGCTAAGCTCACCATAGCTCGAAAGAAGACCACAGTACCTATTTCAATGTTTAAGCAAAAGGTGTTTTGGATTATGCTGAACAAAAGAATTGGCAGCAAAATTAATGATAATACCAAACAGTTTGAGAAGGTCTGGAGCCCAGGGCCAGCTATGTCCATATTGAGTTTTAGTGACTAATGCCACTTTCTGTCAAGGTCACTCTGATTAACAAGATTGGCTCCACAACCTCTGGGTTTCCCCCTGCAACTCCATTTCCTCCATCTCCTTTCTTCTACCTCCTGCTCTTTCCCTTTATTTCCTTGTTTTCTGTACCTTTCTTTTCTTCCACCTTGTGGGTGCTTCCCTGCCATTTGTTCTCTGGGCCACTCGTGCACCAATTTTTTGGTGTTATCCCCTAATCTTTATCCTATCCCTAGAACCTCTTCTATGTATTAGTGGAGCTAATCCCTACACAACATAGCAGGCAAAACCTGGGGTTGATTTACTAAAGCTTGAAAGTGCAAAATTTGGTGCAGCTCCACACAGAAACCAATCAGCTTCAAGGTTTTATTGTTAAAGCTTGATTGAACAAGCTGAGGTTAGAAGCTGAACTGGTTTTTGCACTCTCCAGCTTTAGTAAATCAACCCCTATGTGTTTCTTTTTTACCTTATATGCATAAGTCTGCCAATATTCTAAAAATCAAAAACCCAAAACTATGATGACCGGTCTGTTACCCGTGTCCGACCGTTGCTGTCTAACGTTTGTTCATAACGCTTGTTCACAACGTCTCCACCGGTACCAGCTCGCTTTACTTGAGTCGTCATCGTTTATGATGTTATACATGTAAACGCAATTTTAATAGATTAAAGCTCAATTTTTTTAATGATACACTATGAGAGGCTCTCTTGCTATTTCTTTGTTTGAGTAACTGGTCTTGAAGGGGACACAGAGGTGACAGTTGACCGTACAGGATTGTCGATGCCGATTGATTATTATACATCTGGTGAGCCTCAGTGTGTGTATATGTCTTGCACGTGGTGACACTGGTGGAGGAAGTTCCTGATTTTTAGTGGATACCAACCTGCAATTTTACCACGAGTAATGTCTGACGATTCACTTTTTGGACTGTTTTGAGCACTTGCACTTTTATATATTGAATATTGGACATTGTTTGCAATTTTGAGGCACACAGAACTGCTTATGTTTGTGCTGCTGAAAATTAATTGTTTTTAGTTTTCAATTTTTTCTGTATAATTTTTTAGAGCAGCAGCACTTCTTGCACTTTACCCACATAAGAGGGATTTGATGTAGCGCGGTGATATAATTTTATATAATGCATAGAATGCATTAAGATAAAAAAAACTTCTGCCTTTACAACTCCTTTAAGGTTTCTGCCCTTTCTATCTGGGTTCAGAGACTGTTGGCCTCTGACTCCTTGATAAAGACGTTGGTCTCCCATATCACTGTCCCGGTTTTTTGTCCTGTGACTCCATGGGATTTGAAACTGGTTCTCTCTGTGCATCAAAAACACCTTTTGAACCCATAAGATATATATTTCCCTCCTCTCACCTACAAGGAGGTATTACTTGTAGTCATCACCACTGTGATTCCACTACCTGAACGTATCCTTATCTTGCAAGGAACTGCTTTCGGTTTTGCATAGGGACAAAGTGGTGTTGATGCATTAGACTTCCTTCTTACCTGATGTAGCACCAAATTTGCATTGCTATCTCTGCCTTTGTTTACATACGTCGAAAAAGTGTATATGCCTGCCACAAAGAGAAAACAACCTTCAGTTTATAACAATGGATGTCATGCTCCAGACTTACTCTCTCATGTGTTTACCTGTTGAAGAAAGCTTTGAGGATAGATGGGTAGCCTATGGGCATTGTATACTATTGATACTGCCTGCCTTTCCCCAAGTGCTGTTAAAGGACGGGGTGCCTATGGCCGATTCCTCCTTCTGCTCCATTTCCCCCTCCTCCTCACCACCATCACCCTAACCCTGCTTCTCCTTGTCTTCCTCCTCTGCCACATGCTGCCTCATTGCATTCTACATGCTAGTATAAAGTAAAGATGGCCTTCTGCCCATAATTAGGGTGGCTAAGGAATGGCCTTCTGGGCAAAATAATGGAGGCTGGGTATCTGGAAAGGGGTGTTTCCATGATCTGCTACTAAGCTTCTAAGCCAGCAGCATTGCCAACCTGGCATTAAGATGTTGGGCATAGGGGTATTAGGGCTATTTTTTCCCTGTACCAGAAGCAGATATATTAAAAAGAGGAGGAGAGGATGCATTAGCATAACTTGCAGGCAGCTGGCTGCTTTGTAAATGGAGAATAGTGGCTGCTCTGTGCCTAGGAGGAGTAAGAAGAGAAAATCGCTGTCAGCCAATTCATTATCTTCTGCTTATGCCGTGACTGAATAGCACAGCCACTTTGAGACAGAAAATGCAGATGGGCCATAACTAAATGGTATAGCCTGACCACCGCTTTGTCCTGCAGAACCTGCTCACACCCTACTACCTTCACATGTGGAATCTCTGCCTCTCACTTTAGGCCTGCCTGAATTTTTTCTAAATAAAGGGGATTGTCTAAATTTAATGGCAGCTAAGACAATATAGTGAATAAATATGTGGTGCTTTGGCGCACAATACTATATATTACAAGAGAGATCCAAGACTTTCGTGTACCTTGCTAGATTGTAATGGGGTTCAAGTAAGTATTCAGGGGGCTACTGCAAGTGCATACAGAACGTTTTTTTACTTTCATGCATAGAATGCATGAAGGTATATCACCTTAAAGCCTTTAAAACCACTTTAAGCTTTGACAATAAAACTTGGAAGCTGATTGGTTTCTATGCAGAGCTCCACTAGATTCTGCACTCTCTAGTTTTAATAAATCAACCCCAGAGTGCTGTATATCATTTGAACCATTGAGGAAAGGGGCAACAAAAAGTGAAGTGAGACTTCATCTTTAATGATTACTTAAACATCAGGGTTCATTAACTAAAACTGGGGAGTGTAAAATCTGGTGCAGCTATGCATGGTAGCTTCTTCAGCTTGTTCAATTAAGCTTTGACAAAAAAAAAAAAAAAAAACTAGAAGCTGATTAGTTTCTATGTAGAGCAAAACCAGATTTTGCACTCTCCCGTTTTAATAAATCAAGCCCAATGTGTTACTGAAATAAATGGTGTTTTCTTAAAATCTACCTGGAGTGCAGCATTAATAAGGTATTAACCCCAAAAACAAACGTAATACATTGCAGCTTACCAATTCTAAAATGTGGTGGCTGCATTGGCTTTTTATTTTCAAACTTTTTTCCTTTATTTTCTTCACTAACAAATTAAAGCCAAACTTCAGACTACACTTTTAAGCAGTAACAGCATTTTTTTTTTTTTTTTGACCATTGTAAGCCCACTGACAGTTGTAAATCGTATGTCTCACCCCTCCAACTAAAAAAAAAAAAGGAGAAAGCCTGAAAAAAGAAAAGTAAAGCAGCCGCCACATTTAAGAATTGGTAAGCTGCAACATAATAATTTTGTGTTTTTGGGTAGATAGATAGGCTTAGATAGGCTTTCAATACTTGGGGTATAGTGTTCTAGAAATACACAGCCCCCTTCTTGAAACCCCTTTCACCATACCCTAGAAATAAACAAGTATCTCGCTACATTGTGAGAGACTACCAAATACTTGTGACTGCATTCTTCGATTTCGCTGTGTACATATAGATGACAGATGATCACATGCTTTCCATTAAACATACATAATTTTGGAATTAAAGTGCTTAAATATTTAATAGAACTGGGAGAATTGTAATTTCTTTTTCCCCATGTATATTGATGATTAATTATTTTTGTAATATTCTGATGAATTATTTCTGTGTTTCTGCCTAATCAACATGCATACTGTGAAATATAATTGCACTTGGAAGAAAATGAGACTCTCAAGAGATAAATTACTTTGGTGATTAAATTAAGGATAAGGTAATAACATCCACATACTAAAGTGTAGCCGTGTATTTATGCCTCATGTAATCTAATGACCTCTTGGTTAAATCATTCAGCAGATGCTGGATACAGGTAAACAGGGTTACCATTTGATGCAGGTTATGAGTGTTTAACAGAGGCAATAGTAAGTAATAAATCCACAATCCATTTATTTAAAGCCCTGTTTAGAGGAGATTAAAGTGTTACTAAACCAGGGCACTGCATTCACTATATCTGGTCTCCCAAAGTACACAGAACATAGCAATGCAATTATTTTAGTAAATATAAACTGCTAAATACCTTTTCTCATCAGCAGCATATAGCAGTCTTGTGACTTCTATCAGTGTCTGGTTAACGCTTGTATGAGGAGTTTACATTCTCCCCTGATTGTCCTATGAGGCTGCAGGACCCCTGACCCTCTGTCTGGACAGTGCTAATTGGTTCTGTGCTGATCACATGCACTCTCCCGAGAAAAGAAAAAAAAACTCTCTGGCAATACACACCAAACTGAGCATGTGCAGAGTTCCCCCAAGGCTCTGTTCTATCAGCAAATAGATTAAGGACTGTGGAAGAAGGGGAGGATCAGAGAAGGTAGGATCAAGCAGCCTTTTTGCACAATGCGGATAATTAACCCCTTAGGTTCCACAGTGAGTATAACAAGCATGCTTTACTGCATATACAGATTGATTTTACTGTTGTGGGTTTAGTAACACAATATGAATAAGAGTGTGAAATCCTCTCTCATTGTTTTGTTTATGCCCAATTGAAAAGAACTCCCTTAAAGTGTTACCAAACCCACAACAGTAAACTCTATCTGTATGTGCAGCATAGCATGCTTGTTATACTCACCGTGGAACTTAAGGGGTTAATCCTCTGCATTGTATGAAAAGGCTCTTTTATCCTGTATGCACAGATCCTCCCCCTCCTGCAGGGTCTCTCTTGGCAAGGCCAGATAATACATAGTCAGGGTAATAAAGCTACACATGCCCAGTTTGGTCTCTCTTGCTGGAAAGAACATTTCCTTGTTCTCAGAGCTAGCTAGGTCACATGATATTGGCATCACACATGTAGGCGTGTGTACATGCTATAGTGGAAATCTCCCCCTACCTGAACACTCAGCACTGGGCAGACCCTGCAGTTTATCACATGACCGTGGTATACAGAACAGCCAAAAAACTATATAGTGGCAATATTTTAATGTAAGAAGAAGATTTATAAGCTGCGGGCACTGTGGGGAGGCAGATTAACTATTTTCATATTACTGGGTTTAGTAACACTTTAACTTCTCCTCATGAAAACATGCTACAAAGAGAAAAAGTAAGGGGTATCTATAAAAATTCCCTCCTAGACAGGTGTCACTCAACAATTCCCCATTCCTTTCCTCTCTATCCCTTTTCCATCGACAACTCATCATTTTAACCTTTGCCTAATTAACAGTGTTAACTATGACAAATTCATGTTTCAAACTCTGTTTCAGAACTTGGTTTGCTTTTCTCTTGAATATTTATTTCTGTTTTTTTTATTTTTTGTCTGAGATGAATTTTTAGTTGCCCATTCATTCTAAATATGCTAGCTTCCTGGTTGCCTAAGGCTTTATATGGTATTGAACCCAGAACAAAAAATGTATTATATTGCAGATTACCAAATATTAGATGTGGCGGCTGCATCAGTTTTCTTTTCTTTCGCTTTTTCCTTCTGTTTTCACCTGGTGATCTGGCCAGTAACACACCTCTTTTATTAGTAAGACACATCTCTGGAGGAATGAGCAGAGGAGGCACAGACAGCAGCATTTGTCAGTCTAGGGTTAGGGGAGGGGGTAGTGATAAATGTATTAGCAGATGTAGATATTTATACACATTGAAGCCAAACCCCAACACCTTATCATCAATTACAAGACAGTTATTTTCCTTTTGGGATAAAGGTTTTGCATGAAGAAATAAATGCTGATCGTTTTAACCACTTCCACACTGCCTACCATCTATTTACGGCGGCAGTGTGGACGCTGGGCACGAATCGTCGTAAAAAAAGGCGATCTGTGAGTGGCCGCGCCCCCGCCGTACTCCTGAGGAGTGTGCCCGCGGCTCGGGCGGACCCGATGTAAACACGGCGGTTCCCCGCTCTGTTAGTGGGGGCATGGGAGATCTACTGATCCCTGTCACTGGGATCAGTTAGATCTCTCATGCCCATGGTAGCCCAGCACCCCCCCACAGTTAGAACACGCCCAGGGAACACAGTTAACCCCTAGATCACCCCCTGCAGGTTAACCCCTTCACTGCCAATGACATTTATACAGTAATCAGTGGACATTTAAATTTCTGATCGCTGTATAAATGCCAATGGTCCCAAAAAAGTGTCAAAAATGTCCGACATGTCCACTGCAATATCGCAGTACTGCTAAAAATCGTAGATCGCCGCCATTACTAGTAAAAAAAAAAACCCCCAGAAATGAATTCTCATCATCCGTAAATGCGGCCACTTTTGCGCAAACCAATCAATAAACGCAGATTGTGATTTTTTTTACCAAAAATATGAGGAAGAATATAAATCGGCCATTTAGTGTTAGACGCAAATAACTAACCAAACGCGTTTTCACCGGCGTAAATGCCTACTACTCTTAAGTAAAGACCCCCAAAAAAAAAAATGATCATTACCGCCGCTAGATGCTAAAAATCGTCATGACGCTATAACGTCACCTGTACAGCCTGTAAAAACTGTGAAAAAACCCTGGTAACCGTAAATATGTCGCTAGTCTTTAAATTTACAGGTGACTAATGACATATTTACAGTAACCGTCACTTCCCCAATTGGAC
>BLSH010052297.1:23648-38436 GCA_018402905.1 Glandirana rugosa | reverse complement strand
AGGAGGTGTTCGGCCCATCCCTAGTCTGGGGAGACGGAGATCATTCTTTTTTTTTTATCTCGGTCTTTCCAGCCTGGAGGAGAGATGCCGGGTCTTATTGACCTGTCACGCACTATTCCCATCACAATGGATGTTTACATTCCTTGTAATAGGAATGAAAGTGATCAAAAAAAGTTTTTTATAAAGAGACAGTGTAAAAATAAAAAATAAAGTTAAAATAAACAATAATAAAAAAAAATTTAAAGCGCCCCGTCCCTGTGAGCTTGCGCACAGAAGGGAATGCATACATAAGTCGTGCCCGCATATGTAAACGGCATTAAAACCACACATGTGAGGTATTGTGGCGTGCATTAGAGTGAGAGCAATAATTCTAGCACTAGACCTCCTCTGTAAGTCTAAACAGGTAACCTGTAAAAAAATGTAAAGCCTTGCCTATGGTGATTTTTAAGTAGGTATCTATTTACTCGGCATAACATCATCTTTGACATTATACAAAAAATTGGGCTAACTTTACTGTTTTGTTTAAATTAATGAATCTGTTTTTTTCCCCCCAAAAAAACACATTTGAAAAATTCCTGCGCAAATATTGTGTAACAGAAAAAGTTGCAACCATCACCATTTTATTCCCTAGGGTCTCTGCTAAAAAAAAACATATATAATTTTTGGGGGTTCTGAGTAATTTTCTAGCAATAAAAATGATGATTTTTACATGTAGGAGAGAAGTGCCAAAATAGGCCCAGTATGGAAGTGGTTAAGAAGGCAATTTGAGGCATCTGTGTGCATGCCAACCAACTTTTTGACATGGGAACGAGGGACACCTATTAGCAAAGGTATTCCGGCATAGGACACACCTCCTGTCACACCCCCTTAAAGGAGAATTATACATAAAAGATTAGTTAAACCAACAAGTGCTTTATTTTATCACCACTATTCCTTTATATTGGCCTTTAGAAATTAGCAATGCCGTAATTTAGAAATTGGATGAAAGGTTTAGCACTGGGAAACACTTTTTGAAAGATAAATAGTGCATTTTATATATAGGCGTATGCATCAGACCAAAATGAGGGACAAATGAGGAGGAAAGAGGAACGGAGGGACATTGTTCCAAATCAGGGGCAGTCCCTCGAAATCAGGGAGAGTCCCTCAAAATCAGGGACAGTTGGGAGGTATGTCTGTGTGTTATAGAACACCTCAGGAGAACATGAGTACTGAATTAAGATTTTTCAGCTCCACTTTGAACCATTGAGATGGTTTTAATGTACCTCCTATATAACGCCCCAAGCTCCCACAGGAGTTATACAGCCAGCACTGCATATTAAGCACCCAGATCCTTCCTTGTTGCTCATTTTTGGGGCTATGACCATCAGTCTTCCTCAGTGCTAGCCTCCCTCTGGTATCGTTAAATCATTTCCCACATAGTGCAGAGCTAAGAAGTAGGTCTGAGAACTCGTAACTTGCTGTAGTATTTCTACATTTCTCATTTATACCAGTTAAAAAAACAACCTGGATAAACAAATATGATTTGGTAAAAGTCCCACAGCTTGGTGCAAAGAAGTAAAGTCCTTAAAATGCACTTAAATGGTACACATAGACATTAAATGATGAGTGATTTTGTGAGGATTGAGCCTCTGGCTGACAGGCCAGGTTATTGTCTGGGTTGGATTACTGTGGCTGAGAGACTTATTGTTCAGCAAGATAAGAATGCTATTTTACAATGTCCCAATCTGTTCACATACCACTTGTCTGTTGATGGATTGTGTAAGCGCACCTGCATGGCATGTAATGTGTATGTGTCTGGACTAAGCTGCACTCCATTTTAAAGGGAACATATATTCATCTGAGTGTTTTTTTTCATTAGATAAACATGCTAAAGCAATCAGCTTGATGGAAACATTCATTTATAGTTGTTAATGTTTTTTTTTTGTTTTTTTTTAAATAATTTTTTATTGGGTTTTTACCAGTAATACAAACAAACACTTAACAGTGGCATAGGTGTATACACACAACTTAGGCCTCATACACAGGGATGTTTCTTAAAAAATAAACAAAACGTCGGGCCCGACATCAAGGAAAAAAAATTTGGCGTTTTTCGGCGTTATGCATCAGCGTTAGTGAGCGTTAGTGAGCGTCGGCGTCAATAGGCGTTTTTTAAAAAAAATTATCCCTCTGCTATTTTTCAACCTAAAAACGTCAGCGTCAAAAGACGCCGGTTAACGCCGGTACAATATTAGTTGGCGTTTGTTGGCGTTAGTTGGCGTTTTGCGGCGTCGGCATCAAAAAATGCCAAAATGTTACAGCCTCAGAACGCGCTGGCCGTGGGTTCTAGTTTCAGCTCACTAACGCCAACGCCATCTACAGCTCAAAAACGTCAGCGTTTTTATGGGGCCATTGCCTAACATGGAGAGCTGCAAAAAACGCCAGAAAACGCCGGCGTCAAGAAACGCCCGTGTGTATGAGGCCTTAGTGTTTCCATTATACATATTGATTCATTATTGCATATTTCAATCATATAATAAGTCAATAGAAATGTTTAATCAGGTGGGTATGATCATACGTCGACTGCAGACCTTCTTTACCCCAATGGGATATAGTTGTTAACAGGGGAGGGCTGGCAGCCTTAGGCCTGGTGGGCAAGTCCAGTCAAGTGGCCCATTGAACCACCGAATCAGCTCACCATCCATGCCCACCTGATTTTAGAATGGATATTGATGTTATGAAGCAAGACAAATATGATACAATGTAGTAACATAATTTAATGCTAATAGCAACAAAGGAGGTTTTACAAAAATAATGCATCAATGCAGCTCATCAGTGCCCACCAATGCAGCCTCATCAGTGCCTATCAGCTTAGCCTCACCAGTGCCCATCAATGCAGCCTCACCAGTGCCTATCAAATGCAACCTGATCAGTGCCCATCATGCAGCCTCGCCAGTGCCCATCAGCACAGCCGGCCCTGGGTGCCCCCCCCCCCATTTGCCTGCAGTTAGTTGGTGGCTGCGCCCCTGGCCCCTGCTTCCTTGCTCCACAAGAAGAAAAAAGTGTGAGCGGGCAGCGGCTGTCGGCCATTTGGAATGTAAGTTAGGGTGGCCTGGGGGGAAATTGCCACCCTGCCCCCTGGCCCAGCCCTCCCCTGGTTGTTAATGTTTTAAAAACCTTGTCTGTATGTATATATTTTAATTCTGTATGCATATTGGAACAGCTATATTTGCTGACACAGCTTTGTTTGTAAACAAAGTCATGTGATCACCATGAAATAAGTGGAAGGCGGCACTGTATTTAGCCACTTCAATACAAGGCACCCCCCCCTCTTCCTGCCCAGTCCAATTTTCAGCTTTCAGCTGTTGCACTGTGAATGACAATTGTGCGGTCATGCAACTCTGTACCCAAACAAAATTTTTATAATTTTTCCCCACAAATAGAGCTTTCTTTTAGTTGTATTTGATCACCACTGGGGTTTTTTTTTTGCGCTACAAATGAAAACAGACCAAAAATTGTGAAAAAAAACATTTTTTCTTTGTTTCTGTTATAAAACTTTGTAAATAACTACGTTTTCTATTTCACTGATGAGCACTGATGAGGCTGCACTGACGGGCACTGATGAGGCAGTACTGATTGGCACTGATGAGGTGGCACTGATGATGAGGCACTTATATGCAGCACTGATGGGCACTAATAGGTGGCACTGATAGGTTGGACTAATATGCAGCACTGATAGGTGGCACTGATGGGCACTCATAGGCAGCACTGATGGGCACTCATAGGTGGTACTGGTGGGCACTCATAGGTGGTACTGGTGGGAACTTATAGGTAGCACTGGTGGGCGGCACTGATAGATGGCACTGACAGGCATCACTGATGGGCACAGAGCACCATCCCTAATGGGCACTGATTGGCATCCCTGGTGGGCACCCCTAGTGGTCTCCAGTGGGCATCCCTGGTGGGCTTTAGTGGGCACCCTCAATAGGTCTGCACTGATAATCAATGCGCTGATTATCAGCGCAGACCCCCCCTGTCAGGAGAGCAGCCGATCGGCTCTCCTCTACTAGCGTCTTGTCAGTGCTAATGGAGGAAAAGCCAATAAACTGCACTTCCTGGTTACCATTGGATGATCTGTATTTGGACACAGCTGATCACATGGTAAAGAGCCTATATCATAGGCTCTTTAGCAGAATCGAAGATGCGGTGTGTCAGACTGACATACCACACCATTGATCGCCGTGCTGCGGGCCCCCATGGGCACGTGCCAGCGGCTTATCCTGCTGGATGTCATATGACGCCCAGTCAGGATAATAGAATCACTTTCCGGCTGTCATTCTGCTATATGGCGGACGAGGAGTGGTTAAAGTGGAACTTCACTGTCACAATCAACATTGACTATTTTTAATCCTTATACTGCTAGCATTAGTGAATAGATAAGAAAGTATATCATATTTAATTGTTTTAAACTTTTTTTACATTCCATCAGTTACTTCCAGGTTTCCTGGTCTAGGCAAATGACATCATACATCCCAAGTGCCTTTAGGAGGGGAGAAGGGGCTTTCTAAGCTAAGCACGCCCTGCTGCCTGCATTCCTAAACCAAGGGTAAATGGATTTCAGGAAGTAACTGCTACATGACTCATTTGCCCTTAATCAAGATGGCCACGGCCAGAAATGCTAGAGGATGTTTTTCAAAGTGATTCCTAAGCAAAATAAAGCATGAAAACATAGATGGATGGGGAATTTTTTTCCTTGAATATTAAAAATGAATTAAATTGTGTTTTTGGTTGGCGTTGCTCAGATACAGTGTAGTTCCACTTTAATGTTAGTCTAGATGCATACAGTTTATAGTAAACCCAACATTGAAAATTGGTATTAAATAGATTGCATAAAGTAATTATTGGTCCACAGGTACGACATTGGTAGTGTTGGAACCTTGGGTGAATAAAAATAAGAAGAGCGGCAAAAGAAGCAGCAAAAAAGGGTTAGTCAGTTTTCAGATATTTTATAGATCCCTTTTATGTTGTTTGGACAATAGTTCAGGGATCTCTGTGCCCCCTTCATCAGAGTTTCAATGACTGGAAACACAGGAGCAGAAAGGGCTGAGACTTTATAGCTACTGGACTGTTTGAAAGTAGTTTAATGGGTTGTACAGCATGGGAATGCCCTTGTCCTTCTAACCCAGTGGTTCTCAACTCCTGTCCT
This sequence comes from Glandirana rugosa, assembly GCA_018402905.1. Classification (NCBI taxonomy): domain Eukaryota; kingdom Metazoa; phylum Chordata; class Amphibia; order Anura; family Ranidae; genus Glandirana; species Glandirana rugosa. Next base: position 33,254 of record BLSH010052297.1, on the reverse strand, counting down.
CAGCACCCACTAACAGGCCAGATTTTAAGTATTGCCTTGGGGAGATGCAGACTAGAATACTGCAATCACTGAGCAGCAAATTATATCACCTGTGATGTATTTCAGTTATCTTGCAAACCTGGCCTGTTAGTGGGTCCTAAGGACCGGAGTTGAGAACCACTGTTCTAACCAGTGCTGAGATGACGAGCACATGACTTTGTTAGAAAACAAAGGGTTAAGCATAGTATAGAACTAGCCATATACACATAGATTATTTGCATTCAGCTTGTGGGCTAAACAGGGTGGATTGGTGAATCTTCTAATGCAGCTAATGTATTTTGATAGCTGGCAACATTGGCTGTCAGAACATCCAAATAGTGCCTGCATATGGCGGGGAAAGGAAGGGTAAAGCCAGTCTTAGATGGTTTGAATCTTGGCTAGTTCAGTAGGTGAGGTTGAAACCATGTATGGGCAGGCTGATTGTATCCAATTCGATCCATCAAACTTAGGTACTTAGGTACAACCAGCATGTCAGATTTTAGTGATTACTGCCAGCGACTATAGCTGCTAGCAGTAACCACTGTGTTCTCCTGGTAGGGACAGCTCCCCACGCCCACCATCTATGGCTGGCTTAAGTGTAAGGATGGGCTCGGGCATGTTCACAAGTGCACGTGCCCAAGCCCGCTGGGAAGTGAACCCTGCACTGCGCCAATCACAGGCAGTGAGACATTTTCACAATGCGCGGCTGCAGTGATTGGGGAATGTCTCATTGCCTCTTATTAGCGCAGTGCAGCGTTCGCTTCCTGGCGGGCTCGGGCATGTGCGAACACACCCGAGCCCATTCTTACTTAAGTGTATGCTGCTAGGGGTTGAGGGTAAAAGCAACTTTGTTGCTTTGCCTTAAATGCTTTAACCCCTTCCTGCCGAGTGTATGCATATTTGCTATCTTATGAAAGAGGGTCCTCAATCAATGGGGCCACATATATGTGCTGCTGTGTTTGTGATGAGATTTTTGCCAGTTTTCCTTTGATCAGAAAAAAACATTCAGGGGACATCCATTACCATTTAGCAAAAGGAAAAGCCCAATTTGTCCTGAATACAACAAGGTATAATTCACCTGGATACAGTATACAAAGTAGTTGTGATGATATGTACAGTTTTACTGACACATGTCAAAGTTACAAAACTGTGTTAAGGTGTTAAGATTTGTTTTAGTGTCCATTTACACATTGTGTGACTTAAAAATCATGCAATTTCCATTGCAACTTTACCAAGCGACTTAATGCGCTTTTGGTGTGACTTTGAATGAGTTTGACTTTGTTATGACTTTGGCTTTGACCAATGTGACAGTTTTGTTTGTGCTCTACAAAGTCGCTAGACGTGCAGAATTGAAAAAATTATTTAGTTGTGTTTCATTTCTTCATTTTCTAACGAATTCCACATTTTCAGAACAATTAGAATTCGAATCCGTCAAAAATTGATCGACTGACCTGAATTCTGTGTGAAGAATAGCTGGTTGTTAAGGAGTGGGCCGGGTAGCCGGTCGCCGCATCCTTAACAACCTATGACTCATCAGCTGTCAGTAGGTTTCCGCACTGACAGCTGAATGTAAACAAAAGAATTCCAAAAAATAAACAGAATTGGGGTCCTTCGGGAGCCTTCGGTGGGAGCAGACTTTTTTCTTTTTTTTTTCGGGTCAGTGGTGGCGGTGGGCATTGTGACTGAAGATGAATCTATACCGGGGGACATTTTGTTTTATTTTTGTTGTCTAAATAAAGGAATTGTTTAAAAATGCCTACTTCCCTTCATATCAGCTACTTTATTTCCACAGGAAGCAGAGTCTTTCAAACAATCCCCCTACCTATACTATGATGGACTTTGAGAAATATTTGACACCATGGACTGAACAGCCCATAAATCTACATGAACTTTTTGTCATCAAAGGACCCCACGAGCCCGTTCTACCACTACTCCCTTACTCCCCCCTAGAACCCCTCATCGGAACATTGAACTCAGTTCTCCTATTCAGAGCAATTCAAGAACACTGGGTCCATCCAACCAGAGTCTGGAATGCTATTTTGTGTGGTTTATGATATTGTTGGCAAGTCTATGTTCCCCTCTTTTGATGCCTCTCCCACCTAACAAAGGAAAGGGAGACACATCAACGAATGCCCCATCTCTACGTACAGATGGTAATTGCAGCCTACTCCCTCCCCATAGTTTTCCTGTCTTTTTTTCTTCCCCCTTAAGACTTAAGATCTAAGGTGCAAGAAAGCATGGTCAATAATGACAACTTTGTTACTCCCATATCTTGTCGAAATGCTACGATGGATGTTATGGTTTACCTACTGTATCACTGTACCCATAAGACTATTCCTGTCAAGTCGTCATTGTCCTTGATGTGTGTTATATTTGCAGAAAAAAAAAGAAGTCTTTAAAAAAAAAAACTGCCTACTGTCATTTTTTAGAAAAACAGAGAGGAAGGGATTACCACGCTATGGATATGCTATCTCCTTGAAAGTAAAAAAATAGGTAAATAAATAAATAAAAAATAAATGCAAATGGTGTAATGTAGAGCTGCTGCCCTCATCAAAACTCCTGTCAAGCAGAAGCCAAAAACAGAATAAACCTGTAAAAGTGATGCGGCGCTGCTTAAAAACATGCATATGTGTATGCACTATATAGTCCTAATACACAAAGGACTTTCCCTGTGCAAATTGCAATGAAAAGTGCTTATACAGTCATCCAAATCAATTAAGGTGTAAATATAACCAAATAACGTGAAATAAATAGATAAATTCAAATGACATAGAATAAATGAGTACAAAGGCCTATATAATCAGGCCAATAAATGTGAATAATAAAGTGCTTCACGTGCAAAAAAGAGCCCAACCAAATTATAGTCCAAAAAACGCCATCCAGTTGATGTGAAATAAAAGTTTTTTATACTGAATGTAGTACCATATAGAGACCACATGGCGACAGTCTAGTCACGGTCCCGTATAGTACTCTCCGCAGGTTTTCCTTTTATATGGAAGATTGTAGAGGCTCGACCATTCAAAATGCCATCAATAAAATGCACCTGTGTTCGTTGTCCATAGCATACGCCTGCCCATACCATAACCCCACCGCCACCATGGGCCACTCAATCCACAATGTTGACATCAGCAAACCAGTCACCCACACAACGCCATACAAGCTGTCTGCCATCTGCCCTGTACAGTGAAAACCGGGATTCATCCATGAAGAGAACATCTCTCCAAAGTGCCAGACGCCATCAAATGTGAGCATTTGCCCACTCAAGTCGGTTATGATGACCAACTGCAGTCAGGTCGTGACCCCAATGAGGATGGCAAGCATGCAGATGAGCTTCCCTGAGACGGTTTCTGACCGTTTGTGCAGAAATTCTTTGGTTATGAAAACCGATTGTTGCAGGAGCTGTGCAGGTGGCTGGTCTCAGATGATCTTGGAGGTGAAGATGCTGGATGTGGAGGTCCTGGGCTGGTGTGCTTACACATGGTCTGTAAAAATGTATGGGGTTTATGGGAATAAAAGGCGCTGCCTCAGTGGTGCTAATACATACATCAGATAATATATAAATAGTATCAAATCTTATATAAATAGTGTCAAAAAATGAATAAAATCAGACACATTAGTAAGTAGTAGACAAGTGATATACTAGCATGGTGGGTGATAAACCATGACGCTAACTCTAGGTGGAGCCTGGTTAGCGTCATTGCGCACTTCTGGTCTTGATATGGAACGCAAGGAAGTTCCGGTTTTTCACTGAAGGAACCCATGTCTGACTTCTCTTAACCCCATGTAAGTTACTACATATTTTCCAGTTTATATGAGCGGATTGCCCTTAAAACCACTGCATATCTTCCCCATATATGTGAGCTACTCTGGGAGGACCCGGAGCATACTATCCAAGGTTGGGCGGCGGTGGTACCGCAGCGTGGTTGTGACGACCGGTGAGTGGGGAGATAGGAGGAGGGGAGCACGAGTTACCACGGATTCGCTCCACCCCTTCCCTTCCCGCACTGCACTTGGTTCAAAAGCCACACAGGGTCCCTGTAAGGACCCCTGTACTAAGATCTGGACACTACTTATTTCTGGGCTCGTTTTGGAAGAGCATTTTCTCACAGTGCTTCTGGCTTATGAACTGACCCCTAGTGGGGACAAGTTGTAATACCAGTTTGGACTTTATTCAATCTCTGTTTGCATGTACACACCAGGTTGTTTTAATGGTTATTGATATGTGATCACAATACTTTCTTAGCACTGGATGCACTTTGTAAGGTTTATCACCCACCATGCTAGTATATCACTTGTCTACTACTAACTAATGTGTCTGATTTTATTCATTTTTTGACACTATTTATATAAGATTTGATACTATTTATATATTATCTGATGTATGTATTAGCACCACTGAGGCAGCGCCTTTTATTCCCATAAACCCCATACATTTTTATTCCTGGTTCCCGGGTTCTGGTTCCTAGTGGGGGCAGCAGCCTCTTTCTTAATATTCTTAACCGTGAGATATTGATTTACACATATACTATTTTTATATATATATTTTTTTAAATTTTCCCTGCTAGAACAGCGCCACACCACATACCCTCACTTCTTTTCATTACACATGGTTTGTGGTTGTGAGGACGGTTGGATGTACTGCCAAATTTTTTGAAACAGCTTTGGAGATGGCTTATGGTAGAGAAATGAACATTCAATTCAAGGGCAACAGCTCTGGTGGACATTCCTGCAGTCAGCATGCCATTCCGTCAATTGCACACTCCCTCAAAACTTGCGACATTATGCTGTGTGATAAAACTGCACATTTTAGAGTGGTCTTATATTGTGGCCAGCCTAAGGCACACCTGTGCAATAATCATGCTGTCTAATCAGCATCTTGATATGCCACACCTGTGAGGTGGATGGATTATCTTGGCAAAGGAGAAGTGCTCACTAACACAGATTAACCTTGGGTTCACACTGACTGCAGGAATGAAATGGTGCAGCTGAACTCGCACCATTTCATTCCCGCATGTCAGTTCCGATTTCATCAGCAATATCAAAGGCATCTGTGCGGGTTTCTGCACAGATGCCTACGGAATCACGCCTGAAATCGCAAAAAGTAGTACAAAAGCAACTTTTTGAAAACGGTGCAGCGTCACACCGATTAGGACGGTGCCATTGCCGGCAATTGCCATTCCAAATCGTGTCAATGTGAACCAGGGCTAAGGGCCGGTTAACACTGCAACGATATGGGAAACCTGCAAATCCACTGTGGGTTCCCGTATTGCTTGTCTCCTGGCGGCAGTGAACCACCATGCGATCCGATTCTGACCCTGCGAAAAAAAAAGGGTCCTATGCGAGTTTGCTCCGATTGCGATGCAAATTCAGCCATACAATCTCTATGGCTGAATTTGCATCACACAGAGATCGCAAGTAACTCACACTGCAGTGCGGTGGGAATCACATGCGATCTCTGAGATTGGAGCAGTGTGAACCGGCCCTTAGACAGATTTGTGAACAATATTTGTGAGAAATAAGCCTTTTGTGTACATAGAAAAAGTCGTAGATCTTTGAGTTCAGCTCATGATAAATTGGGGCAAACACAAAAGTGTTGCGTTTATAATTTTGCTAAGAGCATATTCAAAATTTCGGATTGCTTGCAAGGGATTACTGTGCTGTACACTTTTCTCTTTGCCTTCCTAAGTAAGTCTGTCCATATTTCTAGAGTCCTGATTTTGTTAGAATAGCAGAGAGAAGTGTTTACACCTAGGAATTGGAAAAAGTTGTCATCTTCCAGCAATAAAACCGTCATTAACTCTTGAAAATTCTATTTCCAGTTGACAGTTCACTCACTTTCCTGCCAGTGCAGAGCAGATGGAACCCCAAGAGGTGAAGTTATCATCCATTTTGAAATCTTTTTGAACTCTCGATATATTAATGCGCCAGCAGAGAGAAGCAGAGGATGCAGTGATAGAACGTTTGTGTACACAAGCCATAATAAAGTGTTCTGTGCCATCATAAAGAAAGAGATAAAAATCAAAAATGTTATTTTTCTGACCTTCTGTGTGACCTGAAGTGGTGATTCCAATCCCTCGGGTTTACCATTCTACTATTGTAATAAATGAAACAAACATAATGGTATATAAATCATAGAGGGAGATAACAGTGATGGGTATGTGTATTTCCCAAGACAAGTCATTGAGAGCACAACTCGGGGACTGAATTCAACTGACAAGGATCGAATGGAATGATTTTCATAATGGATACTTGAAGGAAAAATATTCCATGCTCATTCCTTATTCTTTTACTTTTGTATTCTAAACATTCGGTGCAGCAGCGCTCAATTCATGAAATAGGGGTGTAACAGGATGCATAATCAGCCAAATGGCTAGAAAGTATGTAACTGTAACTTGCAGTTTACTAAACAGGTGCAAAGTTAGAACCAAGAATACAAAACAAGGTCAGGATGGCAAAGAGCATGCATGCACTGCAAAATAATACACAACAGATAATGAAGGCTGCACAAACATGGACGCTTCACAACAATGTCTTTGTAACTCATTCAGGGTAACCAGTACCTTTGCAAGGGTTTTCGTCTACACAGCTGAAGGTGCATTTCAACGCCTCTACCCCCCCTCCCCAACATCTTCCTGCCACCCCCTCCACTCCGCTCCACTCCCCTCCCCTCCACAACAGCAGTTTGTAATGAGGGGGGCGGGGTTATGCATTCCCGCTTCCCCTCACTGGTTATGGGCAGCTGGCAGGTGTGGGAAACGAAAACTTTCACGCTGTGCCCGGTAGGAGAGAGGGCGCATCGTTAGGGATTACAGGCGGTCCCCTAGTTACAAACATCCGACTTACAAACGACTCCTATTTACAAACGGAGGGAGACAACAGGAAGTGAGAGGAAATCTCCCCCTAAGAAGGGAAATTCACTCCTGTAAGAGTTACCATGGGAAAAAGGGGTCTCCACTGAAGCTTTATCACCAAGGTTTGTTTCCACAACAACCCAAAATTTTCAAAATCCAATTATCATTGGTACAGGAAGTGTGGTGAAATCTTATGAACAGAAACATAGACAGGAAAACAAACATTACAGGGGTGTTAACCCTTCCCTATGCTATCCAAAAAGCTTAAAAATAGTTCTTTTGGCTGCAGTTACACTTAAAAAATGTCCCTGTTCCAACTTACAAACAAATTCAACTTAAGAACAAACCTACAGTCCCTATCTTGTAGAAGACAAGTAGTTTAACCATTTGAGTCTTGGAACCATTTTTTAATTTTTTTTATATTTTTTTGTTTACAGGTTTTACAAATCATTAGGCCTGAAGATTACTTAAAATCCCCAATACATTAATATTTTCTGAAAGCAGACACTGTAGAGCAGCCTTCCTCAACCTTTTCAACACCAAGGAACCCTTGAAATAATTCTCCAGTCTTGGGGAACCCCTGCTAAAAATCTACAACACATGATACATTAGTGTGATGGTCAATGGGAAGAAATACCCCCTTACAGATAGCTAAAAAGATCAATGGTATCATTGGGAATTTATCTGAGAGGTAGAAATTGCTCATTGCTCAAGGAACACCTAGCAACCTCTGGAGGAACCCTAGTTGAGAAACCCTGCTGTAGGGAATAAAATGTTGGTAGTTCCAATTTTTTATGATACATGATATTAATGCAACTGTTTATGAATGCAAAATGTCACAAAAAATACACCAAAGTTAGCTTTAGGGCACATAAATGCAATAAATGAACACATTTTTGGTAAGATATAAAAGATGAGGTTGTGCCGAGTAAATAGATACCTAACATGTCAAACCTTAAAAAACATAAAAAATAAATAAACCCAAAAACCGCTTTTAAACACAAACATACAAAAATGCATGTGCTGAGGTACCTACGTATGGAAAAGGAGATTGCCCTCCTCACATGCTGGAGTGAGAGCAATAATGCGCCGGGAAACGGCAAAAAATGTCAGAACCCTATATTTTTTTTATTAGGCAATGCTTTAAAGAGGAAGTAAACTCCCATACCTGACTTTTACCTATAGGTAAGCCTATAATAAGGCTTACCTATAGGTAGTGTAAATATTTTGTGCACCGTTCAGGAAATATTTACATTACATGCAGCCAGTGACATCACTGGCGCATGCGCTCTGAAGGAACGGCCACCCGTGATGTCAGAGAGCCGGAGCATACGAACCCGGAAGCAAGACGGGTGAAGATGGAAGCAGCTGCAGTGCTGACATTGCGGTGCTGGAACAGCTTTGTTCCAAGTTTCACATAATGCGCTTATATGCGATGCATACTAGCACATTATGACTTTATCTTGCAGGGAAAAAAAACACACTTTAAAAGCCTTAAATGGTCATCAGTTTTAGTGTTATGCAGGAGTACTGGTGCTAGAATTATTGCTCTCACTCCAGTGTGCGGTGATATATAGGGCAATTGTAGGCTCCGCATGTGTTTTCATGTGTGTGTGTGTGTGTGTGTGAAGGGGGGGTCGTCTAAAATAGGTTTTTAATTTTTTATTTAATATTTTTATTATTTATTATTATTATTATTATTTTACTTTTTTAAAAATGTATTTATATTATATACCGATTGCCTCTTGGGGGATCAGGAAGGATTTTTTTTCCCCTGCTGGAGCAAATTGGATCATGCTTCCTCTGGATAAAATTATTATTATTTTTTTTTTTTACATAACTTTTATTGCTATCACATAGGGGACCAATAGCCCCCTATGTGGTAGCATATGAGTGACATAGCCCCCTATGTGGTAGCATATAAGTGACAGGTACTCCTTATGAGACGCCCAGGATCTATTAGATCCTGGATGCCTCCCCTGTACTCCACTGCAGCTGATGGAACGCATATCTTGTTCTGCCCTCACAATGTGTTTGAAGTACAAAATGTGGCAGACAGCGAACAAGTTCTCATTAAAGAATGAGGCAGAAGGGTTAACAGTTGTAATCTTTACTGAGATTAGATTTATGTTCAAGTTTCAGTTTAAATTCTTTAACCACTTGCCGACCGCCGATCGGCATCTGACGGCGGCAAAGTGGCTCTGTAAGGCAAACCGCCGTCATACGACGGCGGCTGCCAGATCGCGCACAGTGAGCGCGTGCGCGCCACCGGAGGCGCGCCCGCACGCTCACTGTGTCCGGGGGGGGGGCAGGGAGCGGGTGCGGCGGCTTCGATTGCCGCCGGCCACCCGCGATGCCCCCCCCGGAGTGAAGGAGCGGAGGTCCGTGTAAGTAAACACGGACCTCCGCTACCCGCACAAGATTGACATACCCCCGAACGGATCGACCCCTTCCCTTCACCAGTGTCGGAAGTGCATTTCCTTCCGACACTAGTGTCGGGAAGGGGGAGTGTGTCTCGCCTCCAGGCACAAATGAATGTGCCTGGAGGCGAGGAAGTGAGGCCCCCCCCGTAGCGCCCACCGGCCGCCGTTAGCTTCGGCGGCGTGGGCGAGGGACGGGGGGGGGGCCTGTGTCACTCGCACGCCCGCGCGGAGGCCACCGCGCGTGCGCGAGTGACACGCGCTAGACCGTCGGCGGCAGCATACTGCCGCCAAACGGAATGTCTCGGTGAAACGGC
>BLSH010052297.1:6340-22549 GCA_018402905.1 Glandirana rugosa | reverse complement strand
CAAAACCATTGCCTACTCCTATAGGGCCAGCTGTTGCTGTAAGTGACACATTATTGTTGAAAAATCATCTTCATCTCCTGTGCCGTTATGTGATGAATGTTGGCCACCCAATGTATCAGTAATTACTAATTTCTCCTTCTTCTATTACAATTTGTATTATTGCTGCTGTAGCCCATGTGCACAAGTGTGTTAGAGTATTGATGATAAAATAAAGTAATGATAACAATAATGATAATAATAATAGCAATGATGTTAAAATAAAAATAATAGCAAATAATGTTAAAATAAATCACTGTAAATCACAGTTTTTGCCAGCTTTTTAATCTCTGTTGTTGCTGCTGTAGCCCATATGTAAACTTAATGCTCAATTGCAAACCACTATGACATTAATAACATGCTTTACAGTTGCTGTTTTTTCAAAGTGCTTATTATAGTGCTCACAGGTGCTCCTTATAGTGCATACATATTTGCAAAAAAAAAAAAAAACAATATTTCTTACTTTTTGCTAAAATACAAATCCAAAAAAAAAATATATGAAAAAATGTATTCATCAGTTTTGGCTGATTTATATTCTTCCTCATGTTTTTGGTAAAAAAAAATCGCAATCAGCATTTATTGATTAGTTTGCGCAAAAGTTACCGCGTTTACAAACCATGAGGATTCATTTGTGGCGTTTTTACAATGTTTTTTTTTACTGGTAATGGCGGTGATCTGCGATTTTCATCGGGGCTTTGATATTGGGGCGGACATGTCGGACATTTTTGAAACTTTTCTTGGACCAATGATGTTTATACAGCGATCAGAAATTTAAATATCCACTGATTACTGTGTAAATGTCTTTGGCAGTTGAGGGGTTAACCTGGGGGGTGCGCTCTAGGGGTTAACTGTGTTCCCTAGGCGTGTTCTAACTGTGAGGGGGCTGGGCTGTCAGGGGCATAAGAGATCTAACTGATCCCAGTGCAAGATGCTGCCTGACAGTGCGGGGAACCGCCGTGTTTACATCGGGTCCACCCAAGCTGTGGGCACACTCCTGCAGAGTGCAGCGGGCACGAGAGCGCGCCGCCGCCGGCGCGCTCCCGGCCACTAGCCACGCCATTTAAAGATGGGACACTGCCACTAAATGTATGTGAGCCAGTCGGGAACCGGTTAATGTACACTATTGAAGTCGCTCCGACTTCAAAAATGGTTCCCGTACTACTTCAATATGACTTCTGTCATAGAATTCAATGGAAATCGCTTCCAAGTCGGATTCCCATTTATTTTGAAGCGACTTTACAGGAAAAAGAAAAGAATTTACCCAGGTAAAAGGAATGATGTCAGAAGAGCCACAGGCAAGTCACCTGGCACGGAGGTCGCTTTAAGTCGCGTTGCAAGTCGCCCAAAGCCATGCTGAAGTCGCCTTGAAGTCACGTTTAAGTCGCCTACAAAGTCGTGCCTGAAGTCGAATCGCCCCTGTGTGAACCGACTCTCAGGATGGTTTTTTTTGTTTTTGTGACCAGCAAGAAGGTTTCATTATATTTAAATGTATTTATAGATTTACATTTATAGATTTATGAAGGTTTTTTTGATTTTCATAATAGCTTTGCCTTGTCTTTGTCCCCAGTCACCAACTCTGAGTCATCTTGTAAAAAAAGGCCTACATGCTCAGACCTGATTTATTTATAATTATTATTTTTAAAGAATCTTTAGAAAAGACAATTTTATATTTTTGATCTGAGTTAGCCTCTATTTTCAATGCAATTACTACAACAATCTAGTTTAATAATATTTGAAACATTATAATTGCTCATGATCTTATTTGTTCTTATATTCCATTTAACAATATGCTATTAATGTAAAATTTCTAATAAGATTAGTGCATAGATGTTTCTGTTTCAGCCTTTGGATAAAAGAAGATCTGTCATATTTAAGGCTGTAATGCACCCCTTACAATAAACATTTTGATTGGAATCTGAAAAGAAATGTGATTGTATAAAATGTACCTAATAGCCATGCACTTTACCTTACTAACAGTCCAGCACAAATACATGCAGGGCTACTGTTAGAAATCACAGGGCCCCATATGGTCTACCTCACAGTCCCCACCAGCAAAAGTGACATAGATTTATCAGTCCTTTTCTCTGCAACCTCAGCTGCACAGATGAATCTTCGTGCTCTGAATCTTCCTGCTCATTCACAAACTGAAGCATAGTAACCCCAGTTTACTATGTTTTGGTGATGAATGGACACAGGTGTGATTGGTACTGATTGCTCACTGTGGAAAGGAAGCGGCCAGTAAATTACATATTTACTAGCTCCTGCCCCTGCTCTCCATCCTGAAACATCCCCCTGTGTGCTCATAGCATCTGCCAGCGGGAGGTGAAAGGAAGGAAGCCAGCAGCGCTGTGGGGGAAAGGGCACACTGGGGCCCAGACAGCAAATGGAAGGGGCATATGTGCTAGGACTAATCCCCCTGCAGTGCAGCCATAGGGAAAAAGAGGAGGAGATACTGGCATTGCTGCCAGGGGAGGCAGAAGAGGATTGGTGTCTGCAATAAGACAGGACAGCCGGCCCTCCTGCAGCTGCCTCGGCCCCCTTTTAAACTGATGGGGCTCAGGCCCAGTACAGGAGGACTGGCTTTACTGCCTCATCAGCGGCCCTGGGAATACATGACTCAACTGAGTAACAAGAGAAATAATACATCAGATAGAATGTAATATAATGCAGAGGCATAACTAGAACCATCAGGGCCCTGGTGCAAGAAACCATGAAGGGCCCCCCTGACCCTCAGCTGGGGCCCTTCCCTCTGAGCCCAGGGCCCTTCTCACTGATCAGGCGCAGGGTTACAATTAACATACCAATCTGGCTCATGTGTATTATCGGCCATGCTGTCAGGTGGTGCCTTCCACGAGTTTCGATTGGTCGGTACTTGTGAGGGGGCATGGCCAACAATCATGGGTTTGAGCCATCCTGCTGTCAGCCCGGATATGAGTATCCATGCTAGTGTGCTTGCCGGGAGGGAGTATAGAGATGGGAGAGGAGTCCAGTGAGGTCACGACTCTGCCTCCGGAGCTCTGGCAAGCAGACACAGATATTCTGCGATATTCTGAGGGCTCAGTCAGGCACAGGAGTTAATATTTATACGGTAAAAGTGCAGCGATTTGATTTTGATGCCTGCTTGTTTGGCCAAAATTCAAACGGTCTATGGCACTGCCAGCGCCACTCCATTTGACAAAAGTCAGTTGTTCAATTGATTTTTGTTGCAGAATTGTTGGCTGAACAGCACATACAGGGGTGATTTTTCCATTCTCACTGTTAGGATAGATGGAGGAATCCATATGTTTAGGCTACTTTCACCCTGAGGCACTTTACAGACGCTATTTAGCTAAAAATAGCGCCTGCAAAGCACCTCAAAAATCCCCCCCAATCCACCCCAATGTGAAAGCCCTGAGTGCTTTCACACTGGAGTGGAGGGCCTGCGGGACCTTACAAAAAGTCCTGCAAGCCGCATCTTTGGGGAGGAGCGGTGATATACCGCTTCTCCACCGCCCCTGCCCATTGAAAACAATGGGCAGCGCTTCCAAAGTGGCTGAACATGGCCTCGGTAGCGTGGTGCGCTGATACTTTTAACCCTGTTTAAACCCCCTGTGGGGGGTTAAAAGCACCATGCTCCCGCCTGAATAGTGCCACCGTAGTGCCGCTATAACAGCAGTAGATTTACCGCTACCACCCGCCCCAGTGTGAAAGTACCCTTATGGACAGCTTTATACCCCTTTCACACTTGTGCGAGTTGTCCTGTGATTTGGGACTGCATGACAAGTCGTTCCCCATTATTTCCAATGAGTACCATTCATATCTGTATGACTTTCAAGTCGTGACGACTTCAAAGTAGTCCCTGCATTAATTTGGTCCAACTTTGATGCAACTTGAGGTCCATAGACTTCAATGTTAAACCCTCAAAGTCTCATGCAAATCGCACCTGAATAATATAGATGCAATTGTTGTACTACTTCTGTACGACTTTGTAATATGTTTTCATTGAGCCAAAATCAGACTGATCCCAAATCGCGGCAACAAATTGGTGTAAAAGGGGCCTTACTGTGGATTTTATGCCATCAGAGCTTCTGGTCCTCCTGGCCAGCACTAACGTTATTACTGTATTCCTAATGCACTTTCCCAGGTGATAAAAGTTCCAGTGTCTAAAACTGACAGCTGTCTGTAGTTCTGCGCAAAAAAAAAAAAAATACTTCACAGTTTCAAGAACTTTATATCAGGGCTATAGAGTAATTGTGTGCAGGAGTATGAATATAACACTGATATAATTTATTGTGATTGCCAACATTTTGTCTACTCTCACTTTTTTTATTCCTATACCACCTCTTTCAACACTTGCTTGCAGTGGTACTGGAAGGGGTTGGAAGGTCTAGAGCAGTGGTTCTCAACTCCGGTCCTCAGGACCCACCAACAGGCCAGATTTTAAGTATTACCTTGGGGAGATTCAGACTAGAATACTGCAATCACTGAGCAGCAAATGATATCACCTGTGATGTATTTCAGTTATCCTGCAAACCTGGCCTGTTAGTGGGTCCCGAGGACAGGAGTTGAGAACCACTGGTCTAGAGTTTTCCACAAGATCGTGAGATCTGAGATTCTGGAAAAGACTTAAGAGCTATTGAGGATAGCGTGGTTAGCTGAAAAATGCACATAAAAGTTAATTCCCTGCACTGATGATCCTCTTCTCCCAGATAACTACTGTCCACAGCCCTGGACCTTAGTAATCTACTGACTATGCTGACACTTCTTCTGCTACTTGTCCTTAATTTACACATACTTTATGTTAAGATCAATAACTGTAGGGAGGTCCCCAGGAGGACACTATAAAAATTGCTATGAGGCCCCATGACCTATAGTTACGTCCTTGGCTTGAATGGTCCATAGTACTGAAATGTCAGAAATCAAAAACTGACTGTGTTGAGTTGTAACAAGCTGGGGAATTGTTCAACCCAATGCAAGACACAGGAAAGCCGCAACTTGACCCTGCAAACAGAAAATCACACAGGCCATGCCACAACCTTGTTTGTTCCATGAGTCACATCCAATGACTACAAATAAAATAAAACAATATATACCAAAATACTCTAAATTTCCTTTAGAGCCTCTACTCATTACTACTACCCCTCTATCTCTACTACTACCCCCAGTTCCCTCTGCTGTCAGTTTTGTGGCATCCCAATGACTAATTTGCTCTGCATGAGTGACCCTGCCCAGAAGTCCTGTGAGATGCCTACAAGGATCAATTGTATTCCAATAATGCACAACATGGATTCAATTTCAACTCATTTCTAAACTGACATTTCACCAATGGTTTGATGTACCTGGTGGCCTGTTGTGTCCCACAGAGACTCCATTGGTGACATTTTCTTGCAGTAGTTTGTGTCCCCACTCCCTTTGCATAGCCAACACACTCTTGTGTCTGGACTCAGCAATTACTTGTTCATTCTGCATTAAAGAGGAACCATCGGCGTAGCATGACACCATCATCTGTCTTTGTAACGTTCACAGCAGTTGGACACAACTGGGAATTGTGATGCTTATATTGTCTCACAAGAGTCTCTTAGAAGTTAAAACAAAGTGCCATGTGATTCAAACTTAAATAATATCAATACTATTTAAATCTGAAATACCTGTTTTGAGTGAAGTCGACCTTTAAAGCTGAACTTTAGACAAATAGCTGTTTTACCTGCCAGAATATTTGTATTTCCATAGCTCCCAACTGCCCCTGATTTTGAGGGACTGTCCCTGATTTGCAACAAAGTCCCTCTGTCCCTCTTTCTTCCTCATTTGCCCCTCATTTTGGTCTGATCTATATAGTTGTATATAAAATGTACTATTTATCTATCAAAAAGTGTTTCCCAGTGCTAAACCTTTCATCCAATTTCTACATTGCTTTATTTGTAAACTCCATAAGGCAATATAAAGGCATAGTAGTGGTAAAAAAAACACTTGTGGCTTTAACCAATCTTTTTTTTGTACAATTCTCTTTTAAGGGGGACTTGGCAGGGGGTGTGCCCTGTGCCTACATACTTTTGCTAATAGGTGCCCCTCATTCCCATTTCAGAAGATTGGGAGGTATAGTATTTCTGTCCATCCAGCTCTGTCTGGCAGAGAAAGAGACCTGATGCTGCAAATCAGCAACAGGTCCCCTCCACGCTCCAGCCTGTGCATGAAGAGTGAAAGCATAAGCAGCAGACTGATGAGGTAATCTCTCTGTCACCCTGCTCTTTTCTCATATCCAGTGGTGTATCATTCATGGGTGCAGGGTGTTCACTGAACACGGGCCCGGAGGGGTGGGGGGGGCCCACTGTGCTCTGACCGGCACTGCACCCATGGATGATCTCTCCATGACAGCCGAGGATGATTGTGCGGTGTGGGCTTGCACACGGGCCCACCAATTTCATGATACGCCCCTGCTCATATCAGCATGTTTCTTGCACTGCAGTACAGCTGATTGACTTCCTGTACTGCTTCTCCCTCCCCTGGTCTGAGTTCTGCTGTACAGGGACTGTAAATAAATGAAACTAATCCGATTCAGATATTTGCACTGCTTGCATATATGTAAAATACATTTAGGATGTATTAATGAATACAAAGATGCATTCATTTTTGCCTATTAGATCTGCCTGGAGTTCAGCATTAGGCCTTGTGCACACTGGTTTCTTGTAAATGCAAGTTTAGCAGTGTTTGGAGTTTGAGAATTTATTTCAGTGGCCAGAATTTTCATTTATTTTGGCTATTGAAATAAATAGACCCTGAAGTGCTAAACGCGCCTAGCGTTTAGGCACGTTTTACCACTTAAGGCCCGGAAGCATTTACCCCCTTAATAACCAGGCCATTTTTTACCATACAGCACTGGGTTGCTTTAACTGACAACTGCGTGGTCATGCAACATTGTACCCAAACAAAACTTTCCCCACAAATAGAGCTTTCTTTTGGTGGTATTTGATTGCCTCTGCTGTTTTTATTTTTTGTGCTATAAACAAAAAAAGAGCAACAGTTCTGAAAAAAAAACAATGTTTTTTACTTTTTGCTATAATAAATATCCAAAAAAAAAAAAAAAATAATAATTTCTTCATCAGTGTAGGCCAATATGTATTCTTCTACATATTTTTGGTAAAAAAATTACAATAAGCGTATATTGATCGGTTTACGCAAAAGTTATGGCGTCTACAAATAGGGAATCGATTTATGGCATTTTTATTATTTTTTTTAAATTACTAGTAATAGCAGTGAACAGCAATTTTTAGCGGGACTGCGATATTGTGGCAGACAGATCTGACACTTTTGACACTTTTTTGGGACCAGTGACATTTATACAGCGATCAGTGCTATAAAAATGCACCGATTATTGTATAAATGTTACTGGCAGGGAAGGGGTTAACATTAGTAGTGATCAAAGGGTTTAATGTGTTCCCTGGGAGGTGTTTATAACTGTGGGGGGAGTGGACTGACTGGAGGAGGAGAGAGATCGCTGTTCCTGATCACTAGGACCAGACGATCTCGCTCCACTCCCTTGTTAGAATGGGGATCTTTTTTTTTTACATTGACAGATCCCCTTCTGGCTCTCTGGAGCGATTGCGGGTGGCCAGCGGATATCATGGCCACCAGCCACGGCATCGGCTCCGGCTCTGCGAGCACATACCTCCGGCGCCGTGCTCACGCCCACTGTATCTTTTGCATGAAGCAACGTACAATACGCCGATTCACGCAATAGAGCCAACCTGCCGCAGTATAACTGTGGTGGCTGGTCTTTAAGTGGTTAACAGCATTTACACATGATTAACAGCGTTTATGTTTTTGTGGTCAGAATTCCCTCTCTTGAACTTGATTTTAGAGCATTCAGTAAATGGCCTCTAAACTCCCCTGGTAATAAACTGCTAGAAACGTCCACATGTGCATGAACACATAGGATAACATTACGGGAGTTCAAAGGCACTCACAAAAATGTGAGTTTAACAGCAGCTGTGTGCATGAGGCCTTAAGGTAAGTTTAGTGGAGTTGCTTTTGTTTTTCTAACATATATTATTAAATAGTTTTTGCATAATTTACATCTGTATTGAAATTTTCATCATAGAAATGTATAGAAATTTACAAAAAAAAGAAAAACAATACAATTCACTACATATAAATATACAGTAGAGCTCATAAGAGCCTTAAGTATATTTAATGATATACCTATAGATCTTAAAGGAGTTGTAAAGGCAGAAGGTTTTTTTTTATTTTAATGCATTCTATGCATTAAGATAAAAAACCTTCTGTGTGTAGCAGCCTCCCCAGCACCCCCTAATTACTTACCTGAGCCCCTTCTCTCTACAGCGATGTCCACAAATGTCTAAGCCGTATGGGACACTCCTCCTGATTGGATGGGAGCGGGGCGGGGCTGGGTCGGGGCTCCGCGTCTGAATGGACACACGGAGCTGTGACTCGGCTCAGGTGCCCCCATAGAGAGCTGTTGGCTGTGGGGGCACTTGATAGGAGGGAGGGGCTAGGAGCAGCAAAGACGGACCTGAGAAGAGGAGGATCCGGGCTGCTCTGTGCAAAACCAACAGCACAGAGGAGGTAAGTATAAAATGTTTGTTATTTAAAAAACGAAATGAGACTTTACAATCACTTTAACATAAGTTGCCATAAGAAATGTTGTGATAGAATTGCAAATATATTTTAACAAACTAAGCCTTAAAACTAATGTGGAAAAAAACAAAGAGAGAAAAAAAAAAGAATAAGAGAAAAAAAGCAGAAAGAGAAAAGAGGGGAAATAAACGGCATGGGCCTGTCGATGAAATGCCCGATACTATATACAGGTGGTCCCCTAGTTACAAACATCCGACTTACAAACGACTCCTACTCACAAATGGAGGGAGACAACAGGAAGTGAGAGGAAATCTACCCCTAGGACTGGAAATTCACTCCTGTAAGAGTTATTATGGGAAAAAGGTTTCCCCACTGATGCTTTATCACCAAGGTTTGTTTCCACGACCCAAAATTTTCAAAATCCAATTATCATTAGGACAGAAAGTGAGGTGAAATTTTCTGAACAGAAACATAGACTGCAAAACAAACATTACAGGGGTATTGACCCTTCCCTATGCTATACAAAAAGCTTAAAAATATTTTTTTTGGCTGAAGCTACACTTAAAAAATATACCTCTTCTGACTTACAAACAAATTCAACTTAAGAACAAACCTACAGACCCAATCTTGTTTGTAACCCGGAGACCGTCTGTAAAAGGATAGGGGTTTTGAGGTCAGGTGGAGGAATTCTAGCATAGTAAAGTTACAAAATCAGAGTTTTTTTTATAAAGTATATCCAGGGAATCTATATGTCCTGGAAATGAGAATATAGGTTGTGTAATTGCCATGATAGTTCTTCCATTTTCATAAGCTTATTTGATTTGGTTATCCGTTCTGTTATTGAAGGAATGTGCTGGGATTTCCAGTATCTCAGAATTATTGCCCTGGCAGCCACTAAAAAAAAATTTAGTACTATCTGTGATACTTTTTTATTTGCACTAACAAATTTTCAGGACAAGCTTTCGGGGTGTACCTCCTTCTTCAAGGTCCAAGCAGTACAAGGACACTAATACGGCTGCAATCACCTCATCTACATTATGCCAAATACTAAATGTAATTGTCTTTTGAGAACTTTTTTCCTGTTTATTGCTTAGCTGTCCTCAGAATACCCCTACAGACACTGACAGCCTGATTCTTCATGTTGCAAAATCTTGTAAAGAAAGAGTTTGGAAGATGACTCTATCATTCCTTCAAGGAAGGAATAAGGAAGGAAGGGTAACTTGTAAGAATTTAGGAACTGCTGTTGTTGATTTGTTTTGAAGTTGCAGATTACATTTCAGACATTGGGACCATTGTACGCACATGCTTGTTGCATGTCTGTAACTCACTACATGGTGACACAATAATCATTATGACATCCCTAGAGCATGCATCTTCAATGCAATAACTGGATCCAATATTTATGTCCTGGTAGAATCCCTTTGAAGACAATGACACTTTGTTTGTTCAGCCCCCACTCCCATTCCCTTGACTCACTGACGCACACCTTTCCAAAAATCCCAAGCTGCTTCTTCCATCTGAGCCAGCAGGGAAAATTCCAGTTCTCAGCTAGTGTTGGTGCCTAGAGCGATCAGCGAAGGTACCCCCTTGATCATGTGATTGTCCTCTAGCTATGCATGGAAGCACCAGGATATTTTTGGCCAGTTGAGGCAGAGGAAGGAGCAGTGGGCAATCGCTGGAAAGGTTGGTATATATGGGTTGAGGAAGGGGTCACAGATATTGTCACTTTGCCCTAATTGGGAAAAGTGACAGATATTCTATAAAGGGGCCCTGTCACCAACTTAGAAATTGCAGGTGAAAGCACAGAAAAACAAGTATGTTAAATGCTTATCTGCAGCATTTTATCTTTCCATAACTGTTTTTGATGACTTGTGATGTGCCTCTGGACAGCAATTGTCAATTCCCTAGCACAGACCCCTCCCTCCTTGCACGTCATAGCACTCCCTTCTTCTTCTTACTCTCTGTGCTGGCCCAGCTCATTTGCTTCTCCCCTTCCCGTGTAACCTTTTTATGTAGCTCCAGTGGAAGGAGTAAAAAGGAAAACTATAGAGTGTTACTTGAGCTCTGTATTTGCTGAGGCTGCTGACAACACATCCAAGGTGTAGATGCTCAACAGCAGTCATGGGGCTTTTGGATGTCTACACAGAGGAAGCTTTTACAGGTAAATAACAGGCTTAAAATATGTTAGTTGAATATACTGTGAAATCTTCTGACATATTGTTGTTGAAATTAGTAGTTTTGAGACAGGTTCTCTTCAACACTAAACTCCAAGCAAACAGCTAAAGTTAAAATAAACATATGAGGTCTGTCCAGTCCTGAGGTCAACACGGGCTGGCCAGGCATCACATCCAAATCCAGGCATTACATCCAAATGGATAACACCAGTCTC
Source organism: Glandirana rugosa (assembly GCA_018402905.1). Taxonomy (NCBI): domain Eukaryota; kingdom Metazoa; phylum Chordata; class Amphibia; order Anura; family Ranidae; genus Glandirana; species Glandirana rugosa. The sequence goes on along the minus strand of BLSH010052297.1, from coordinate 11,553 downwards.
TCTGCTTCAGTTATATGATACAGCCTGGTGGTCAACAACCTGCTTCCAGCTTGGAATGGACAGTGGAAAAGCATCAGCAGACTGATAAGGTAATCTCTCTCCTCTCTCCTCTGGTCAGCATATTTAATTTCAGCATACTTGTAAGAGAGTAAAGTAGGGCGATGTGGTGGCCATCATGTCCTCTATGTTTCCCTTCTCGTAGGGTTTCAAGCAAGGGGCACATTACAGGCTTGCCCAGGGTGGGATCTTCTGGGCTATGCTAGGCACCTGTAACAGGATCACTTTACTACACTTGAAGTACCTTTACTTCTGTGCTGTTTCCATCAATGCCCTGGGACAAGGCTGAGGCTGCCATGGGGAAATACTAAACCTTAAGATGGGCCTCTGCTTTTAGAGATGAATGTAAACTGTGTACACTTCCACCATAACTGTTTTCCAGTTAACTCTTGGGCCCCTGTGACAATGTACACCTTTCCTGTAATTTGCATTTAGAAGGGACGCACCAAGTGTTATCCTCATCCACTCATCCAGCATATCATTGCTACCTCACTCCCAGCAGCGGTATGGGGTCCCGCCATGCACCTAGCGTGGACTCCATGCATGCACTTAAGTTAATTTAAATCTTCTGTACCTGTGTACAGGCTGGGGACCTCTGCGACAAGAGTCTGCTCTCATTACTTTGGGAGAAGGACCTGCTCACACAGAGAGTGCTGACAACAACCTCTCCCTGCAAAAGGCTGTCCCTCTTACCACATGTACACTTAACGACAGACTGCTTGGTGAACTTCCATTACCCTTGCTAACCACTTGCTTGTACTCCACAGTGTGTTAATTCTTATAGAGCTGTCTTTATACCCTAATGTGCTCAATGACCCAAGCTGTAGACTATATGTGCCTGTTACATTACATTCCTTGAGTAAATTCAGACCAGGCGAGAACAAGGTTTCAAAGCTTTACCTGAGAAAGTGCAAGACCATCACAAAATCCAAAAAGCAAGAACAGTAATTCTCCTACATCCCTAATCCTAAATAAGGCTATGTGCTGACTCAGCGTACCTGTAAAGGTAGAGCGCATGTATGAACAGGGGATCCATTAGTGGCACTTCACAGTGTTGGAATCTTTAGGGACAAGCACGAGGTACTGATGACTTTCTACATAATGGTGGCAGCAGGTGACATTCTTTTACCCCGCTCAGGTGCAGCTTTCTGTTCTTCTCCCTTAGGGGTTCTTTCAGAGGCTCTGGGCCTCTCTGCTCAGGGGCTCTCTATTCCGGATCTCTGTCCATCTTTTTAACACGTGGCCAGTGCAGGGCTGGCCCAAGACCTTGTGCTGCCTGGGTCCAAGAATTAAATGCTGCCCCCCACCCCCCAAAAAAAAAGATCACACCAAAAGGCCCCCACATAATTAAAACTAAAATTACATTTTTTTTTTTTTCAAAAATAAATTAAATTTATCAGGAAGTCAGATTTACATGCAACAGCACTTTGTCTATATGCAAAATTATGTGACATACCATTATGTTTAATTCCAGGGGGCGGGCTAGGGTAGTACAGGGGCAGGCTAGGGTAGTATATAGACAGGCTAGGGCAGTATAGGGGCAGGCTAGGGTAGTATATGGACAGGCTAGGGTAGTATATAGACAGGATAGGGTAGTACAAGGACAGGCTAGGGTAGTACAGGGACAGGCTAGGGTAGTATATGGACAGGCTAGGGTAGTATAGGGGCAGGCTAGGGTAGTGTAGAGACAGGCTAGGATAGTATGAGGGTGAGCTAAGGTAGTATAGAAGCAGCCCAGGGGGCAGTTGTCATCATGAAACACAAAACTGCTGGAAAAAAAATCTTGGTTGTCAATTTGCTGGGTAAATAGAAGAGAAGGAGTGGCGGCCGTGTTTCATTATGCTGCCCCTCTCAAAATGCTGCCTGGGTCCCATGGACCCATTGGGACCCATGGTAGGGCCGGCCTAGTGGGTCAGACCTAATGATAACCGGCAAAACCAAAGAACCAGGAAAAGCGTTAGCCTACATGGATACCCAAGCTAATCAGCAGGCCAAGACAGGGATCATGAAGCAATCCGATCCCCTTCAAAATCTGCACATTTTATGTGTGTTTGTAGGCGAGAGTGGGGCCAGGGTGGTGGGCACCCAAAGGGAAGGAACAACACACAAGGGTCTGGTTTAAAAGGAAGTACAATGTCAAGAACGTTCCAAACACTGTAACAGAGTTTAGCAGAGACTTCAACTGTCAGAACCATTCACAGATGAAATTACAAAACTCACAGAGAGCGATGCTCGAGTACCGACAGCTCCTGGCATAGGAGGTGGCTAGCGGCAGTAAGCAACATGGCACTAGAAGCGGGGAGTTTCCGTACAGCAGCGATATAGAACAGTCCCTATACTATTCCTCCTCCTCTGGAACCTTTCCCTATGCTATGCACACTCTTCCTATCCAGTGGGCTCCTGTCCATAACCTAACCACAAGCAAAATGTGCACCTCCTGCAGTGAGCCAGTTCTTTTTATAAGCACTGCTTTCACTAATGAAGGCCACGGAGGTCATCTCGGGCAGAAGTGTCCAATTGAACAGATGATCACCTGATGACACATATGGAAGCTTCAGCCTGAGAGGAACATGAGTTCCACCCTCCCTGCATGGCAGTTGCAGACAGTGATTTCTGTGTAGGGAGGTCAACCTACACTATACAGGTGCATGCAGGAACTTTACCACTGATGTAGACCTCCCTTACAGGTGCATGGTAGGAGACAGAGTAGGGATCAAAAAACAGAAATAACTGAATGATCAGGGAACTTTTTTTGTCAATTTTTTTTAGATTTTGTAAAAAAAAGTAAACAACAAAGGCATTGTACATAAATTGCTGGTGTGAAACTTTTCAAGCTGAAGCCATTGGGGATGCTAACAGAACCAAATACTGGCTCTACATAAAAAATTAAGAGATTTTATAGGAAGCAATTGCCTACTATCTTAAAATGCTCTTTTTTTATTTTGACTGGAACTTCCCTTTAACAATAAACAGCAGTTTTCCACACTATGAATCACATTTCCTCCTTAGCAGGAAGAATTTTAAGCATATGTCTGTGTTTTAATCTTTGAATTTGTTCCTTTACACTACACTCCATTCCTCAAGGGCCTACTTTTTGTTAGTTAGGGAAGCTTCATCCATCCCCCATGAGTGCACAAAGTACTTGTGGTAGCTGGCTAATGAGCATTTATTCCCTTTACTGCATTTGACAGTATCATGAGTCCTTATACATGAGAATCAAGGAGCACTGCAAAAGGTCATAGAAGAAAATTTATAGGCCTCAAGCTGCTGTGCCTCAGCATGACCCATTATAACAACACACGATACTGCTGATCTGAAAATAGAATCAGGGTTGCTGCACACTCTCACTGCTTCATTTTTAAACTCTCTTTAGACCGTAGGGTTTACTTATCAGACTGTCTGAAAGAAGACTTGTTCTTATTGCCCATAGCAGCTATTCAACCTCTCCTTCCCATTTTTTTTTATAGTGCACGAATAGGATAAAAAGGGGAAGCTTGTTGGTTTCTCCCAGCTGCAAGACAATTTAAGAAGTAAGGCCCCATGGACCTTGTAATGTTCTACTGTATTGTTTTCAGATGAGGTTGGTGGTGTAGCTCGGGACAGAGTTGTTGATGGTTTTATATGTTGTTAGTATTTTGCCTTTTTTTCTTTGGGCAAGCAGAAGTAGGTGGAGGGATTTGCAGAGAGGAGTGATACACACTGAACGCTTGGTAAGGTTGATGAGTTTGACAGCAGCATTCACGAGAGACTGAAGTGGGATAGCAAGACAACAACAAGGGGGGGGGGGGGATTGTAAAAGTTAAGGCAAGAGATAAAAGTGATTGAATTATTTTTCTGGTGCCGTTGGTATAGAATGGGTATATTTTGGAGATGTTATAGAGTTTAAGGCAGCAAGAGTTGGACAGCAATAGATGAATGTGAGGCCATAGTCCAGCATTATACCTAGCACCCTTGCAGGTAGTGATAGCTGTGCCATTGGCCTCAATAGAAAAGTCAGGGGAGGGAGTATGGATGAAGGAAATATCATGAGCACAGTTGTAGAAAGGTTAGGTTTAAGGAAGTGGCATAACATCCATACTGATATGTCAGTCAGTAAATTTGTGATGTGCAAGGAAACAGACAGGGTGAGCATAGGAGCAGAGAGATAGATTGAAGTATTTACAGTGTAGAGATGATATTGGAAACAGTGGAAGGCTATCAACTGACTTAGGGAAGTGGTGTAGAAAGGGAGTATAAGGTGTCTGAGGAAAGAGCCCTGGGGGACCCCTATGGAAAGAGAAGTAGGAGATGGAGTTGTAGGTGGCAAGAGAACCAAGGAGGAGTGTGATGTCAACTGTAACAAAGGCAGCAGAAAGGTCTGAGAGTAAGAGTACAGAGTAGTGGTCATTGGTTTTTTGCAGATAGTAAGTCATTAGTGAGCGTAAAGAGGAGCTCCGGTCTGTAAGAAAAAAAAATACTGTAGCTGCTGACTTTTAATATTAGGACACTTACCTGTCCAGGAATCCTGCTAGGTCAGCACCCTGAGCTGATTCATCAATCAGCTTTGGGTGCAGGCGCCGGCATTGTAAGTAAGGGTGAAGCCTTCAATGCAATGGCACTATGGGGCGCTTCAAAGATTTGCAAAAGTAGTTTCTGTCTTTCAAGTAGCACCTGAAATTGCGCTGACCTGCTACTTGGAAATCCTGCTACTTCAAGTGAAGTAGCTGGATTTCCAAGTAGCATCAATGTGAACCAAGAGTTTCTCATTTCAGCTTCTTAAAGGCCCATTCACACCAGGTGTGGTGGGACTGCGCCTGGCAGCTATCAGTACAGTCCCACCACAAGTCAAAGCAAAATGCCTTGTCTCCTTGCATGCAGTACTACAGGGTGAGCCATTTATATGGATACACCTTAATAAAATGGGAATGGTTGGTGATATTAACTTCCTGTTTGTGGCACATTAGTATATGTGAGGGGGGAAACTTTTCAATATGGGTGGTGACCATGGCGGCCATTTTGAAGTCGGCCATTTTAAATTCAACTTTAGTTTTTTCAATAGGAAGAGGGTCATGTGACACATCAAACTTATTGGGAATTTCACAAGGAAAACAATGGTGTGCTTGGTTTTAACGTAATTTTATTCTTTCATGAGTTATTTACAAGTACACCATTGTTTT